>VOQZ01001857.1:0-108311 GCA_008079305.1 Phytophthora palmivora
CCAAGGGTACCCCCACACGGGAAAGCCCACCACGTCTTCCGGTTTCTTCTTCCGGAGACTCGTAAATTCCTTGAGAGGAATTCGGTGTGGTGCAAGCAGCACACACCTAGCGGCCTCGATGTCGTTGACAAAGAGTGGTTCGTCCTGAACCAAGGCACCTCATATGCGCCACGAGAAGTGCGCCCATGGTTAAGACCACGAGGGGCCTTGAGGTGCTCCAGAAACATGGGAGACCCAGACTCCGCATCCGGTGGGTAGTATCCGCGAGGATACACCCGCGTGGCAGGCACAGGAGTGCCTTGCAGCTGAGCAGCTTGATAGCGCTCTTGCTGCTCCGTCGAGATCATTGGAGATCTCTCGGGCTCGGAGACCCCCCTCCTCTTTCCTCATCCGAAGAGGAGTCGAACAGGGATTTGAATCCCTTAGCGACTGAAGGCTCTGACGTAGGAGAGCCAGGGCTGCGCTCTTCTTTAGCAGCAGCAGCACCCTCACCAGCCCGCTTTGGAGAAGCTGCTTTTGCAGCTTGGGCTCGAGCCTTACCTTCGGCTAAGGAAGGTTCTTGGTCAGGCGAGCTCGACGAAGCTGCCTTTGCCTCAGATGACTTAGTATCATCACAGGAGCGTCCTGTGAAGGAGCGTCCTGTGCAGGAGCGTCCTGCGAAGGAGCATCCTGAGAGGAAGATGGATCCTTGGTGGATCCAGGAGAGTCCCCGCCGGACTCTGATCCCGTGATCATAGGGATGTTAAAGTCCGGGACTCCGACCCAGGACTGTGTCCCGATAGGCGAACCGAGGTTTCGGCCTATCGTCGGGTGATAGGAGCGCGACGAGCACTTGCGGTCGCGGACTCCCTGCTTGCTTGCAGCAGCAGCGGTGCGCTTGCTGGCTGCCTCGGAAGCCGCCTTGCGGACTTCCTTGCGCGGAGCGGCCTTGTCTTTCGACTTGGCCTTAGAAGTCTTCGACCTCGCGGTCTTAGACTTGGAAGGCGCCGAAGCGCCGCGGGTGCGTGCCTTCTTAGGCATCTCGGGAGGTTGACGTGGAAACCTCCGGGTGTCTTGGACGCGCGAAAAGGCTGAATGAAAGCCTTGAAGCCACAACGGTGGCTCGTCGATAGGTATCGACAAGGACAGGAAAGGGAGCGGAGCTCTCTTCCTAGCTCCTCATTGGTTGGAGGTGTTTCTAACCTAAGTGGGGGAGGATGTAACGGGGTTACATGAAAGGGGTACCCCAGAAAGGGTACCGCCTTTAGAAGTTGATATACTTCTGTGAGTATTTGTTTTAATACTCTGATGGAGTTGTGTGAGCCACACTGTGGTGTGGGCCACACTACTGCCACGTAGGTTCGGTGGCTGAGGGCCAACCAATAGTTTTAAACCTACCTTTTATATGCATAATTAGCTTAAAGTATAGTTAATTAGGAGTTTGTATTACAGGCCAAATGAACCTAATTAACTATAAATAAATCAGTCTAAAATCTACTCTAAACTGGCTATTAAGTCCCCCCAGACCAGGGACTAGTGAACTGCCGTTCACTTAGAGTTTGTATACTCTTAATAGCACGCTTCCTCACGCAAGGTGCTCGTGTGACCCCGTCACACTTTTCGCACCCATTCACAGACGACTGCCACAGAAGGCATACGTGGATTGCCAAAACGCGTGTACCCAACCTTGTCACTCTCCTTCCATGCATGCATCTCAATGTAAAGCAGGTCCTTAAACGTCATGTAGATAGCGATGTCTCCTGCTTGTAGATAAGGAGCGAGACCACCAGGAATGACACACATGCTGTTCGTAGGACTTTGCTTCGAGGTGGAAGATTGGGAACTGAGTATTCATGGAGTTAACATGCAGATGCAGCTGTCGGCTTTCCTGTGATCTCTGCCGCCCTAAGTTCAACACGCGCACGTGCTCCAGCGATTTCTGGTCTTACTGACACCGCCACCACACGTGCAGGCTGCTAGTTCCGGCTGTGAGCAACATGCGTTGACCAGTCGGATTTCAACACATGCTAATGTTGCGAGTCCAGCACTTGGCTTTTGCGTCCTGGATATATGAGCTCACATCGTGTCCCAAATGAATTGCTTCCCTTCATTCATATCAATTAAAGGAAATTTGGTCGCCTGTATTGAGTGTGGTTACTTCAGGGTTATGGCAAGGTTACTGTTAGAGGGTACTATTCGGGTAAAGGGTATTAATCGGGCATCTCCGTTAAATACCAACTGTCTCAAAACTACCCTATTTGTAACGGATTACATGAGGGGTACCCAATCTGGGTACAGCTATAACGGGGTTACATGAGGTACTCCCTCTAGAAGTAAATATACTTCTGTGAGTATTCGTTTTGTGAATACTCTGTCATGGGTTGCGTGGACCACACCACTGCCACGTAGGTCGGGTGGCTGAGGGCCAACCAATAGCGTTTGACCTAACTTTTATATGCATATATAGGATAAATTATAGTTAATTAGTAATTTGTTTTACAGGCCAAATGAACCTAATTAACTATAAATACCGTATATAACGGTGATCATGTAACACTCGGTACTATGATGGTCCTTGGTAAAAAGTGTCTTTTTATGGCATCACGACCAAACTCATAAAGTGACACCCCGTCTTACCACCAACCTCCGACGTCATGAAAACACTTGTGTATTATGTCAACTCAACTGCTCCCTTAGGAAGGAGGTGGCATGCCTGTTGCGAATATGCCTTCTATATCGCGCGGACCTGTTGCAAGTAAGCCTGCTTTCAGAAACCTGTTGCGAATGGTGACTTCCTTGGCCTCCTCCCACGCTTGTAGGACAGACTTAGCAATATGCCGCCGCTTTTGAGCTGCATTCGTAAAAATATCATTCCGGATCACATACTCCTTGGAGATATCTCTGAGCCTGTCCTTGAAAGGCCTCATCACGGAAACATCTATAGAGTGTGACAGCCCTGTAATACCTGGGGGACCGACTCGCCCTTGTCTACTCGATCTAATGCCTTAAGCTTGTCAGCATTCTTGGTGCTCAGCTTCCGGCTCGCTGTCATCGATGGGATGACAGGATGGGTGGTGCCCGAAGTAACATCAGCAACAACCCCATGTTCAGTTTTTACGAGAGTTTTTACGCGAACAAAAAAGACTTTTTACGATGTTACATGATCGCCGTTATATACGGTAAATCAGTCTAAAATCTACTCTAAACTGGCTATTAAGTCCCCCCAGACCAGGGACTAGTGAACTGCCGTTCACTTAGAGTTTGTATACTCTTAATAGCACGCTTCCTCAAGCAAGGTGCTCGTGTGACCCCGTCACACTTGGTAGCACTTGTAGTCAATCCACACCTACGCGGGTAGATTGACTACCTGAATCCTCTGTGGCTCCTGCAAGGTAAGCCAAGATGGATAGAGGGGAGTTCCCTCATCTGCCCGATGCTCAGTTTGAGTCGGTCCGGAAGATGGTGGGCATCTTTGGAGGAGATGCCCTCCGAAGCTTGGTGGCTGCTACGCCGGCCGAGCAGGTTGAACGCATTGAGGCGTTCGACACGTACGAGAGAGGGCTAATCGCCCACGTGCAGGTACTGTAGGCCCTCGTGACTGAGATGAAGCCAGCTCAACCTAAGCCGTTGAGGCTTAAGGTTAACCCCTATGATGGGAAGGAGGGAGAGAACCTCCACTTCTGGGTCAGAGAAGTAGGGCTCGCGATGGACGTTGTTCTCATCTCGACCGAGCGACTTTGGGTTGCTTTCACCCTGTCCATCCTGGGAGGTCGGGCGAAGACCTGGTCGTACACGCGCGAAGCGACAACGCCGGGTTGCTTCACAACGTGGGCCCAGCTGTGTCAACAGCTTAGAGCCGCCTTCCTCCCGGCGAACTATGAGTATCGCCAGCGCTCGCGCTTCCTTGCCTGTAAACAAGGGAAGCGTGAGCTGCATGAGTACATCCAGGAGATGCGAGTACTCGCTGCATCTCTGGTGGGGTACCCCCTACCTGAACACATTAAGGTGACAGTGTTCATGGATGGCCTGAAGGTGGGCCCATACCGCACACAGTTGTTCCGCGTGCATGCGAACACAGATGCCCTCTGAGCCTCACATTAAGCAGTTTATAAAACGCAGTCTTCCCCCCAGCTAACAAGAGTCAAGTCCGACTTAGGTAAGTGTAGCTAGCTTATTTAAGTGCCAGGACACGCTCAGTTGTGTGGGATGCCTGTTGGTAGACTCAAGGTACATTGAACCGAGAGTTTATCCTGGTCAGGCCAAGAGTTGGTGTGGCCGAGAAATCGGAGGCGACAGTGAAGTGTCGTTACGTGTATACTTAGGGTCTATCAAGGTCCTAGTGTACATTTCGCTCCCCGTCGAGGTTATACCTCGACACCCCTGTATAAGGCCTAACACGCCGGTACCCTTTCCTCTGAGGGACTGCAGGGTTACGCCCGAAAGCGCTATATAACACCCTAGTCTAAGCTCGTGGCTAGTGGTGTAGGTAAGGGTTACCTAAAACAACCTCGGTATACAGAAGCGTTTACAACCGACCCGGTGTAAGGGATCGTTCCTGGTCTTCAGGTTTGATCCAACAAATCGCTGGCCTTTACGGAAGCGTGTGTTGTTGGTGGGAACTCACCCGACAAGTGAGAATTCTATCGTGTCCTACACGACACTTTCGCAGCTTGAGCTCGAGCCTTACCTTCGGCTAAGGTAAGGTTCTTGGCAGGCGAGCTCGCCGGAGCCGCCTTTGCCTCTGATGACTCAGGGCCACCAACAGGAGCGCCCTGCGAAGGAGCGTCCTGTGCAGAAGTTGGATCCTTCATGGATCCGATAATGTCCTCTTCGGACTCCGATCCCGTTATCATTGGGAGGTCGACCGGAGAATCCGCCCCAGGACTGTGGTGCTGATAGGCAAACCGAGGGTTCGGCATGTCATCGGGCGACAAGGAGCGCGAGCGGCTGCGTCGCGATCTTCCTCGTTGTGTGACAGCAGCGGTAGGCTCGCTGGCTGCCTTGGAAGCCGCCTTGTGGGCTTCCGTGCGCGGAGTGGCCTTATCTCTCGACTTGGCCTTGGCAGTCTTCGACCTCGCGGTCTTAGACTTGGAAGGCGCCGAAGCGCCGTGGGTGTTTGCCTTTCTGGGCATTTTCAAAGAGGTTGACGTGGAAACCTCGAGTGTGTATTGCAACCGCAAAAGGCTTAATGAAAGCCGCAAAGCCACAACGGTGGCTCGTCGATGTATATGTATATACAAGTAGGTCAAATACTATTGGTTGGCCCTCAGTCACCAGACCTACGTGGCAGTGGTGTAGTCCACACCACCCCAAACAGAGTATCTAAAACGAATATTCACAGAAGTATATCTACTTCTGGAGGCGGTACCCTTTCTAGGGTACCCCTCATGTAACCCTGTCACATCCTCCCCTACTTAGGTTGAAAACACCCCCAACCTATGAGGAGTTAGGAAGAGAGCACCGCTCTCTTTTCTTTCCTTGTCGATACCCATCGACGAGCCATCGTTGTGGCTTTGAGGCTTCATTAAGCCTTTTGCGTGTTCAAGACACCCCGAGGTTTCCACGTTAATCTCTCAAGCATGCCACGGAAGGCAAGCACCCACGGCGCTTCGGCGCTTTCCAAGTCTAAGACCGCGAGGTCGAAGGCTGCTAAGTCCAAGTCGAAAGTCAAGGCCGTTCCGCGCAAGGAAGCCCGCAAGGCGGCTTCTGAGGCAGCCGGCAAGCGTACCGCCACTGCTGCCAAACAAGGAGGGACCCGCGACGCAGTCGCTCGCACTCCTTGTCACCCGACGATAGGCCGAACCCTCGGTTCACCTATCGGGACCACAGTCCTGGGACAGAGTCCCCTGTCTTTGATATCCCAATGATCACAGGATCAGAGTCTGACGGGGACTCTCCTGGATCCACCAAGGATCCATCTTCTTCTCAGGATGCTCCTTCACAGGATGCTCCTTCACAGGACGCTCCTGCACAGGACGCTCCTTCACAGGACGCTCCTGTTGGTGATGCTAAATCATCAGAGGCAAAGGCAGCTTCGACAAGCTCGCCTGCCAAGAACCTTACCTTAGCCGAAGGTAAGGCTCGAGCCCAAGCTGCGAAAGCAGCTTCTTCAAAACGGGCTGATGAGGGTGCTGCTGCTAAGAAGCGCGCAGCCCCTGGCTCTCCTACTTCAGAGCCTTCAATCGCAAAGGGATTCAAATCCCTGTCCGACTCCTCAGACGAAGACGAAGAGGAGGGGGCTGTTTCCGAGCCCCAAAAGATCTCTAACGATCTCGATGAGCAGCAGGAGCGCTATCAAGCTGCTCAGCTGCAAGGCACTCCTGCGCCTCCCACGCCGGTGTATCCTCGCGGATACTATCCACCGGATGCGGGGTTTGGGTCTCCTACGTTCTTGGAGCACCTCAAGGCGACTCGTGGTCTAAACCATGGGCGCACTTCGCGTGGCGCCTATGAGCGTGCCCTGGTTCAAGGCGAACCACTCTTTGTCAATGACATTGAGGCCGCTAGGTGTGCTACTTGTACCACACCGAATTCCTCTTAAGGAATTCACAAGTCTCCGGAAGAAACCGGAAGACCGTGGTGGGCTCTTCCTCGTGTGGGGATACCCTTGGGTACAGCCCGAGAACACCACAACCCAGTCCCAGGCAGAGGACCTGTTCTGGAGATGGGTTTCTCTAAAGAACTTCACAGTTCAGGAGTTGAAAGAACTCCGAGAAGATCGTCTGCTGTCCTATGTTTTGGACCAGCGAGATCTTCGTATTGAGTTTGCCCACTTAGTCGCTAAGCGGCAACTCCACTCCATCATGGAGGGACTTAGACAGCAGTCTAAGTCCAGCGCTCAAGATGAGCGCGGGTACGGTTCCGTCAACCCAGGGACCGTACACCGCAAGGCGGCTAAGAAGCCGCGGACTACTTACGCCCCGGCTGTAGATCCCAAATCTCAACAGCCTTCGGGCAGTCAACCCGGAGCCGGTCTTCCGGCTCCCACGAGTTCTGTGACGAGGGGTAACCCCGCCACTTCACAAGCAACTGGCGCTTCCCAGAGCGCCGCCGCTCTTGGACGACCCGCTCCACGTGGTAGTGGAGCTCGACGTTCCGGTCAAGGAGGGCAGGAGGAGCTCTCGCACGCGTTTGAGTACGAGGCTCCTTCTCAGCCTTATCCTTCTGGACCCTCAACTTCGGGTCGGGACTCTGTGGGGTCCCTATTAAGCGACGAGGTCCGTCAGCTTCGAGATCGCGTCTATGCGATCGAGATAGCCCTTGGGCTTGGACCTGGTGGTCAGGCTGCCTCTCAGGCTGGCAAGCCGGATGCCCTTGAGGTCCTTCGTCAGGACTTGGACGCTCTTGGTCGTGAGACTCATGAGCTCCATGGGCGCGTTGACCGCCGAGCTCCGGCTGCTGCCTTGAAGGAGCTCCGGCGAGGCTTAGAGACTCTAAGCCATGAGGTGCATGGTCGTATGCCCTCTTATGAGCCGCAGGGGTATTCATACCACTCGGCTTATGGGTATAGCTCTTACCCAAGCTCTTCCCATTCGGTACCGTCATACCCTTCGTATGACTCGCGTGGGTACCAGTCTGTGTATCATTCACAGACTTCGACACCGGCAGCTCCGGTTGTCCAGAGGACTCAGCCTCGTTTCGAGGAGGTGAGCTCTCACCTTGGTCTTCCTCCATCCGAGAAGGAAGACCCAGCGGATCGTGATACCGCTTAAGACGCCCCACATAGAACGTCGGGTGCGTCGCCTTTGACTTTGGGAGGTCAATGGTGTACGCCGCGCCATGTCTGGCCAGGACCGCAAAAGGGTCCAATGAAGCGGTGCTTTAACTTGTTGCTCCCTACAGAGCTAACCACCTTTAGCCGTAGGTTTTTAGTGTCTAGGAGAGCTAGGTCCCCAATGTTAAACCCATTTAAGTTTCCCCGACTTCTTTTGTCTGAGTACTCCTTTTGCTTGTCTTGGGCTAACGCCATTGTATCTCTAACCCGGCTGATTAGCGTCAGCCTGTCGTCTATAAACGACGACAATTGGCTTTTCAAGACTCGGGCTCAATTTCTGAAAACAGGGGGAAAGGCTTTCCGAGCCTCTCCCCCACTTACGATGGAGGCCACGGTGCCTCCCCGCAAGGTTAGCGGCACCTGGGGGTGTCGTAACCCGTTCAAGTAGGATGGGGTAAACCCCGTTGATGCGTGTACCGCATTGTTGAGTGCAAACTCGACCATAGGAAGCTGGTCCGACCGGGACCGAGGTGCTTCCGCACAGATACTGCGAAGAGTATCTTCGAGCACGCGGTTGACGCGCTCCGTCTGACCATCCGTCTGTGGATGGTCCGCAGTAGACATCGTCAACTTAGTTCCCAGTAGATGGAACAGGATGTCCCAGGACGCCCCTGTGAAGAGTGGGCCTCGATCAGAGACTATGGTCTCTGACAGACCATGATGGCGAAACATGCTATTTAGGAACAGCTGTGGAGCCTGTTTCCCGGTGACCTTGTCACGTACCGGAGTAAGACGCACCATCTTGCTCAACCGGCACACAAACACCAAAATGCCGGTGTTTCCTTTGTCATCGGCCGACAGACCGAAGACGAAGTCAAGACTCGTCGACTTCCAGCAATCAGCTGGTACAGGTAGGCTCAGCAGTGGAGCCGAGGCGTGGCCCGAAGGCTTCACCCTCTGACATGTTTCACATGTCTTGACATAGTATGACACCCGCTTATAGATGCGGGGCCGCCGAAATGTCTGAGAGACCATTTGGTAGGTCTTCTCTCGACCAAGATGGCCGCTCATCGGCGCATCATGCGCATCCAGAAGTATTTCATACTTCAGATCCTCGTTGTTTGGAACGACAACCCGAGGAGGATCTCCAGAGTCTACTCTGTAGTGGAGTAACACATCGGCCAGCTCATAGCGATGGAGCTGTGCCCGCTGTCGAGGCGAAAGCCTGTCGACTTTGGCGTCCTTGCCATCGGACAAGAACTGCACCAGTGGTGTGTAGTTCTCGTTCCCTTGATACGTCAAGCGTATCCGATCGTATAGATCTGTCGTGACCCGACTGACATGAGCTAGCTCATAGTCAGGTCGACGCGACAATGCATCGGCAAGCACGTTAAGCTTGCCCGGCTTGTATTCAACGCGGAAGTTGTATTCCGCGAAGAATGACAGCCACCTCGCCATCCGCTGTGACAGATGCGGCGAGTTGGTGGCAGTCCGCAAGGACGCGTGATCAGTGTAGATCACAAAGGGCCTTGTGTCCAAGAATGAACTCTAAACTTGACAAGAGCGTACTTCATTGCAAGTAGCTCCTTGTCATGAACGGGGTAGTTCCGTTCGGCAACCTTTGGCTGCCTGGACTTGACGGAGATGACGCGTTCACGTCCTTCATCATCCTTCTGCAACAGCGCACAGCCTATTGCATAGTCAGAAGCGTTGCAGACGACGCCGAATGACTTGTTTTCGTCCGGCAAGGCCAGGACTGGCGCTTGCTGTAAGCTCGCCTTGATGCTGTCAAAAGCATCCTGGTACTGTTGCTCCCAGACCCAGTCAGCATCTTTCTTTAGGAGATCCGACAGGGGTCAAGCTAGTTCAGCGTACCCTGCGCTGTACTTATGAAGATAGTTGGCTAAGCCCAACCACTTCCGGAGGTCCTTCTGCGACCTCGGGGTCGGCCAAGCCGCTATGGCCTTGACCTTCCCTGGATCGGCGCGTACGCCGACCCTGCTGACAAAGCAGCCGAGGACCTTTATCTCCTCAGCTGCAAAGACGCACTTGTCGATGTTGGCATAGAGCTTGTTAGCTCTCATGACCTCGAACACTCGACGGAGGTGCTTCACATGCACCTCCATAGCCGTCTGGCCACCTTCGGCACGGCTATCGACGAATATATCGTCAAAGTACGTCTGAGCGAACGTACGCAATGGTCTAAACAGTTGTGTGACCAAGCGATTGAACGTCGCTGGGGCATTCGATAGCCCCTGTGGCATCACTAGCCACTCCCAGAGCATCCCACTCGGGGTGCTCACTGCGGTGAGAGGAATGTCACTCTCCCGCATCAGGATCTGGTAGTATCCGTCTACCAGATCCAGGGCACTGTACAGCGTACAGCCCGACATGTTGTTCAGCAACACATCCTTGCGAGGGATCGGCGTCTGTGCCGGTACCGTCGCATTGTTCAGCTTGTTGTAAGCGTGAACCAGACGCCACTTCCCGTTCGGTTTCCGAACGCAGAAGGTCGGCGTCGAGTGCGGAGACTTTGATTCCCGCACCATGCCCGACTTCGCCTTCTCGGCGAAGAAGGCATCTATAACCTCGCACTGCTCGCGAGGTAGAGGCCACTGCCTCGTGACACAATACTTTGTGCCTGGCACGAGATCAATCTCGTGCCGAACTCCCCGATCCGGCGGGAGTTGGGATGGTGGGTGCTTCGACACCACATCCGAGTACTCTTTCACAAGAGGATACACTGGATCCTCCGGGTTCTTGAGAATCTCAGAACCCAAGCGCGTAGCGCGCAGCTTCGTGAACCCCTCCAGGACATCCTCGTCCATTACGGAGGAAGAGTTCAAATCTTCAGGAGAGGTCACCGGCTTCAGGAGCACCATCTCCGCAATCTCTCCGGCCTTCAACTCGGCCAGGAAGTCCTTCATGGACAATTCCTCGAGGTTCAGCAGTGCTGACACCTCTGGTAGTGCCTCCAGATGGACGGCACCTGCCCTCACTTGACGACCGGACACGCCGTCGAAGACATGGCATTGCTCTTCGATCGGCCGTGTCGGTGGAGTCTCCGACTCCGAGTGTGGTACTTGGTTATCCACACGGGAGGTGTTCACCGACACCTCCGCACTCGTACTGGTCTTCTTGTCCCCGCGTGGAACTCTGTTACCCACGCTAGAGACGCATGCTGCGATCTCGATCTTCTCGGTCTCCTCGACCTTGTGTGGAACTATGTTACCCACACTGGAGGCGCTCTTAGCGTCCTCCTCAACAGCCTCAGCTGTTTGCGGAACTACGTTACCCGCTTGTGGACCTATGTTACCCACCTGTGGACCTATGTTACCCACACTGGAGGAACTCTCAGCGTCCTCCTCAGCAGCCTCTGCTGCTTGCGGACCTATGTTACCCGCTTGCGGAACTACGTTACCCGCCTGTGGACCTATGTTACCCACTTGTGGACCTATGTTACCCACACAGGAGACGCCTTTAGCGCTCTCCTCAGCAGTCTCTGCTGCTTGCTGACCTATGTTACCCGCCTGGTCAGTGCCGTCCGGCACTGCCACAGTCGAAGCCCATACGGCGCGACGACTCTCAGCGTTGGGACTTGCCGTCGCGGCAATCCCACACGCTTGGCAATGAGCCTTGGTCTCACGACCGGTTGCGAGGCTCATCGCAACATCTTCACTGGAGTCAGTGACTCCCAGTACTTCTTCGGGCGCATAAGCGCCTTGGCGACCATCTCTGGCGCCCCAGTCCCGGACAGAGGTGGGAACATTACTCACCAAAGCTCTGTCGGAGACTGCAGGCCGGCTAGCCCCAATGGCTTTGCCGCGCCAATCAATCCAGGGCTCGTGCTTTTCGAGCCACGGCATGCCCAGGATCAAGTCGTACTTGTCCATGTCTAGGACAAGAAACGACTCCGTGCTGTCAAAGTCTTCAAACTTTACAGCCAGGTCCATACGGACCCCAGGTACGTTAACCACTGTACCATCGGCCAGTCTCACCGAGACCTGGTCCCTGCCTTTGCTTTCTCGCAAGCACCGGCATACTTGTCGCCATTCCGTGCGACCGTCTGGCGTCGAGCAAAGTTCGTCGACGCCCCAGAGTCAATCAGGATTCTGAAGGGATCTCCGTATCCCTGTACACTTGCGTGTACCACGAGCAGTCCGCCGCTGCCCTTCCTCGTCTCGAGAGCACCCAGGCTCTCAGGGACTAAGCCTCCATGGCGTGCGTCGTCCGCACTCCTACCATGGGGACTTAGATCTTCCCCAGTAGGGCGCCCCGCCCCTACTGATGACCCCAGTTCCCCTGGCTCTTGGGTCGTGGCTTCTGTCACGGACCCCTCGAGCCCCTAGGTTTGGAAGGGAACTTCCTTTGCCCTCTCGCAGGGCAGGCACGTTGCATGTGCCCGGGCTTCCCACATCCGTAGCAACGGATGGAGCTCTGTACGGTCATACCCGGTTCCATGGGTACCGGTCCGGTGCTAGCTCCAGCTGCTGGAGCTCCTTGCACTGCGCCTGACGACGCATTGTGGCCTTGCCACACTGACGTAGGATTACGAGCCTGTCGATGGCTGTACTCCTCTTGGAGGGCGATCTGTATCGCCTCCTCCATAGTGTTCGCATGCACGCGGAACAACTGTGTGCGGGATGGGCCCACCTTCAGGCCATCCATGAACACTGTCACCTTGATGTGTTCAGGTAGGGGGTAACCCACCAGAGATGCAGCGAGTACTCGCATCTCCTGGATGTACTCATGCAGCTCACGCTTCCCTTGTTTACAGGCAAGGAAGCGCGAGCGCTGGCGATACTCATAATTCGCCGGAAGGAAGGCGGCTCTAAGCTGCTGACACAGCTGGGTCCAGGTTGTGAAGCAACCCGACGTTGTCGCCTCGCGCGTGTATGCCCAGGTCTTCGCCCGACCTCCCAGGTTGGACAGGGCGAAAGCGACTCGAAGTCGCTCGGTCGAGATGAGAGCCGCATCCATGGTGAGCTCTACTTCTCTGACCCAGAAGTGGAGGTTCTCTCCCTCCTTCCCCTCATAGGGGTTAACCTTAAGCCTCAACGGCTTAGGTTGAGCTGGCTTCATCTCGGTCACGAGGGCCTGCAGTACCTGCACGTGGGCGATAAGCCCTCGCTCATACGTATTGAACGCCTCGATGCTTTCGTTCTGCTCCGCCGGCGCGGCCACCAAGCTTCGGAGGGCATTTCCTCCAATGTGACGGGGTCACACGAGCACCTTGCTTGAGGAAGCGTGCTATTAAGAGTGTACAAACTCTAAGTGAACGGCAGTTCACTAGTCCCTGGTCTTAGGGGACTTAATAGTCAGTTTAGAGTAGATTTAAGACTGATTTATATTTATAGTTAATTAGGTCATTTGGCCTGTAAAACAAATTACTAATTAGCTATGATTTTTCCTATATATGTATATAAAAGGTAGGTCAAATGCTATTGGTTGGCCCTCAGCCACCTCAACCTACGTGGCCGTGGTGTGGTCCACCCCACCCCAAACAGAGTATCTAAAACGAATACTCACAGACAGGGATTGGTAGCATTTGCAAGATTAGTATAGTTAGTACTAATATGTTAGTAATCCTATTAGTACTAAGCATAATATTTTGAGGACGGAGCCTTTAGTAGTGATAATCCGTTTATTCGTGGCAATTTTCAAATATTTAGTACTAAATGACTACTAATTTCCGGAAGAGTGGGATCTTTGATGGATGCACGCAATGGGTGGTTCTCCAGTGCTGCCGAGGTTTCTTTCTCTCATCCGCTCTCACTCTTCGATTCTCAGCTAAGCATTCACTATGAAATATGCCAAAATCGGTTGCTGTTTCGGATTCTTGACGGAAACATCGCCTTGTTGTGTTTGTGGGCAGCAAGTGCATCACATTTGCAGTAATGATCTCTGTAGCACAGCGGATCTATCAAAGCGGTATAAGTGTATATGCTACTTCATCAGCTATCAAACTAACGCATCGCGCACGTAGATTTTGCAGTAGCGACTGTGTCGACGCTTACTTTGCCAGTGAGGGTGATTCCCAAGAGCTGACACCGAGTAGCAGGTTCGTCATCTCTACGTCAAGTCAAGCCACGATTATTAACCTGGCCCAGGACGAACCCAACGAAAACGTCACTGTATCGTGCAACATCCCAGTCTCGGTAGCTCACTACTCTCCAGAAAACTCGACCAACTCCGTCTGGACAGTGATACACAAGCTGGCCGAACCTGTGTCATATCGTCGAAAAACATTCACACACATCTGTTTACTCTGTGCAGAGAATAAGCCTTGGCAGCAGTGTCTCTGCAAGACAGCAAACGCTTCAAATGCGAAGTCACATATAGTTCGCCATCACGGTGATCACGCGATAGCGACCAAAGAGGTGCAACACCGCTCGCAGCGGGCTCAGCGATTCATGGTGGATGGATGTAGTAAACGATCGGCCCCCATCTCAGAAACAAATCAAGTTGAGAAAGAAGATAAGAAGACTGCAGAGCGCCATAAATCCTGGTGGCAGCCCAAACCAAATAGCGATTATATATGTGGGCATATCGCGCGTTGGTTGACCCGAGATGGTAAGCACTATGGATAACATTATCCACGTATTAACTACAGTTTATGTATGTTGCGCGTGTTAGGGTTACCATACAATATGATCACTACTACTGCCTTTCGCGAACTTGTTGCTGCGTTGACTGGGGATCCCGATATCACCAACATGGCTTCTGACACATATCATCGTATTCTGGACAACCATTACGCAAAATATCTTACGGATACTAGTGAATTGCTACACAAGGAACATGAACTTCTTCACGGGTCGCCCATCATGAACATGATGCATGATCTATGGACCAACAAAGCCAAACACTGCATTGCAGGGGTATCATGCTCTTTTATTGACCATACGTGGAAACCTAGACATTTTGCCCTGCTGGCAGTGACCAAAAATGATGGGCATGAATCCGCGCAGGTTGCCGCATTGATTAGTAGGCAATTGATGACTCTCTACGAACTTAATATGGAGAAAATGATGCGATTCACAGTTTCCGACACGGCCCCAGCAGCTCGCAAAATTTCTAAAGAGTTTGACACAACTCTGCAAAGTGACTGCGCAATGTACTCACTATACCTTTGCATTGGATACGGGATTGGGATGAAAGAGAGCGTGCGAACGCAGTACACAACGGATAGTGTAACTAAGCTAACGATAAAGAAGAAAATTGTGGTAACAAAAGGTGAAGCTTTTCCAGAAGGTGGGGCTTTGATTCGCAAGCTACGCGCATTAAACAACTACTTTGCATCCAGCAACTCCCCTCAGCGCGTTCAACGTCTGGTAGAAATCCAGCGTTTTCACAAGTTGCCACAACTAGCAGCGCTATTGGACATCGATGTCCGCGTCGCATCCGCGTCCAAGTTAATCCAGCGATCAATCATCAACTACCCAGCCTTCCGGGCATACTTCCAGAACGAAGACGCTAACAAAAACGAGAAGAACGTGTTTAACTGTAAAACGAAAACGGACTGGGATTTGACGATTGAGCTTAAGGCAATGGTGCACCGTGTTGCAAGTCTAGCGCTCGTTGAGTCTCAATCAGCGGCGCTGCTTTCATCTACTATGTATGTCTTTCCTGCGAGTCGCTTCCGCGCGCATGAATTCATACAAGTTCTCAGCATACTGCCTTGACGGAGTCCGTAACGAGGATACGAACGAAAAGAACTTTATTCGCGTGGAGCTTAAACGTCAGGATATTTCAGAGCTGGGTCATTGCTGTATTAGACGCACACTTCATCAGATTGCTATGCGAATGCCGAAACCATCTAGTCAGATGGGTATGGCACTGCTGCTTGATCCACGTACAAAAAAGGCAGCTAAAAGTTATCTCCGGCTCCAGGACACATCGGAAGCCACCACTGATAAAATTTTGACAGAGACGAAAGCTCTTCTACTTAAAGAACACCGTGTGTTCTACCGAGCGACTCATGAACACGATTTTATTTAGTTCTACAGGAAATTCAGCCTCGTCATCGCCGCTTAAAGACATTCCGGCTACTATCGATGATGATATAGATTTATTATGTGGCGAGGAAGTCAGTCAGCAGAGTGACGTTAATTCCGTGGAAGATGCACTTAACAAAGAAGCAGATGCAGAAGTGGAGAGGTGGCTCAATTTTCGTATTGAGTAGGCTGAAGTGGCAAAGCTGCAGATTGCCAACGACACGAACCGCAAACAAGTGTTGGCGAAGCTAACAATGCGCAACAGAGAAAAGAAGAATGTTTGGAACGTCGAACAGTTATGCCAACACATTGACGTTTGTAGGTGGTTTGCTGAGTACGGAGAAAATGCCTTCCCGTCGATCGCAAAACTTACAAGGGTTTGGTTGGGACGGAGTTCATCTACTGCATTTCAGGAACGAGTATTTTCGACTGGTTCTTTTGTTATGAGCTCACTTAGGACACGGACAGACAATGAGCGCGCTCAACGCCAGCTTGTGCTGCGTCATAATCGAGCTGAAATTGAGCGGATGGAGTCAAGCCAGCGAGAACTTTGGTGAGTGAGGGTCGCTTTTAGTACTAATAGTAGCGATATTTTAGTACTAATCATAAACAATCTTTGGCCAATTAGTAGTGATATACTAAACTCGAAAAACGAGAATGGCGTATTTAGTTTTAGTAGAAATAACCCAAAATCGCCACTACTACTCAACCCTGCTCACAGAAGTATATCTACTTCTAGAGGCGGTACCCTTTCTAGGGTACCCCCGTTGTAACGGGGTTACATGAAAGGGGTACCCCAGAAAGGGTACCGCCTTTAGAAGTAGATATACTTCTGTGAGTATTTGTTTTAATACTCTGATGGAGTTGTGTGAGCCACACTGTGGTGTGGGCCACACTACTGCCACGTAGGTTCGGTGGCTGAGGGCCAACCAATAGTTTTAAACCTACCTTTTATATGCATAATTAGCTTAAAGTATAGTTAATTAGGAGTTTGTATTACAGGCCAAATGAACCTAATTAACTATAAATAAATCAGTCTAAAACTTACGCTAAACTGGCTATTAAGTCCCCTAAGACCAGGGACTAGTGAACTGCCGTTCACTTAGAGTTTGTATACTCTTGATAGCACGCTTCCTCTAAGCAAGGTGCTCGTGTGACCCCGTCACACTTGGTAGCACTTGTAGTCAATCCACACCTACGCGGGTAGATTGACTACCTGAATCCTCTGTGGCTCCTACAAGGTAAGCCAGGATGGATAGAGGGGAGTTCCCTCATTTGACCGACTCTCAGTTTGAGTCGGTCCGGAAGATGGTGGGCATCTTTGGAGGAGATGCCCTCCGAAGCTTGGCGGCTGCTACGCCGGCCGAGCAGGTTGAACGCATTGAGGCGTTCGACACGTACGAGAGAGGGCTAATCGCCCACGTACAGGGGCTGCAGACCCCCGTGGCTGAGATGAAGCCAGCCCAACCTAAGCCGTTGAGGCTTAAGGTTAATCCTTATGAGGGAAAGGAGGGTGAGAACCTCCACTTCTGGGTCAGAGAGGTAGAGCTCGCGATGGACGCGGCTCTGATCTCGACCGAGCGACTTCGGGTCGCTTTCGCCCTATCCAACCTAGGAGGTCGGGCGAAGACCTGGGCGTACACGCGCGAAGCGACAACGCCGGGTTGTTTCACAACCTGGGCTCAGCTGTGCCAACAGCTTAGAGCCGCCTTCCTTCCGGCGAACTATGAGTATCGCCAGCGCTCGCGCTTCCTTGCCTGTAAACAAGGGAAGCGTGAGCTGCATGAGTACATCCAAGAGATGCGAGTGCTCGCTGCATCTCTGGTGGGGAACCCCCTACCTGAACACATCAAAGTGACAGTGTTCATGGATGGCCTGAAGGTGGGCCCATCCCGCACACAGTTGTTCCGCGTGCATGCGAACACTATGGAGGAGGCGATACAGATCGCCCTCCAAGAGGAGTACAGCCATCGCCAGGCTCGTACTCCTACGTCGGTGTGGCAAGGCCACAATGCGTCATCAGGCGCAGTGCAAGGAGCTCCAGCAGCTGGAGCCAGCACCGGGCCGGTACCCATGGAACTGGGTACGGCCGTACAGAGCTCCATCCGTTGCTACGGATGTGGGAAGCTCGGGCACATGCAACGTGCCTGCCCTGCGGGAGGGCAAAGGAAGTTCCCTTCCAAACCTAGGGGCTCGAGGGGCCCGTGGCAGAAGCCGCGACCCAAGAGCCAGGGGAACTGGGGTCACCAGTAGGGGCGGGGCGCCCTGCTGGGGAAGATCTAAGTCCCCATGGTAGGAGTGCGGACGGCGCACGCCATGGAGGCTTAGCCCCTGAGAGCCTGGGTGCTCTCGAGACGAGAAAGAGCAGCGGCGGACTGCTCGTGGTACACGCAAGTGTACGGGGATATGGAGATCCCTTTAGAGTCCTGATTGACTCTGGGGCGTCGACGAACTTTGCTCGACGCCAGACGGTCGCGCGGAATGGCGACAAGTATGCCGATGCTTTGAGAGAAAGCAAAGGCAGGGGCCAGGTCTCGGTGAGACTGGCCGATGGTACAGTGGTTAACGTACCTGGGGTCCGTATGGACCTGGCTGTAAAGTTTGAAGACTTTGACAGCACGGAGTCGTTTCTTGTCCTAGACATGGACAAGTACGACTTGATCCTGGGCATGCCGTGGCTCGAAAAGCACGAGCCCTGGATCGATTGGCGCGGCAAAGCCATTGGGGCTAGCCGGCCTGCAGTCTCCGACAGAGCTTTGGTGAGTAATGTTCCCACCTCTGTCCGGGACTGGGGCGCCAGAGATGGTCGCCAAGGCGCTTATGCGCCCGAAGAAGTACTGGGAGTCACTGACTCCAGTGAAGATGTTGCGATGAGCCTCGCAACCGGTCGTGAGACCAAGGCTCATTGCCAAGCGTGTGGGATTGTCGCGACGGCAAGTCCCAACGCTGAGAGTCGTCGCGCCGTATGGGCTTCGACTGTGGCAGTGCCGGACGGCACTGACCAGGCGGGTAACATAGGTCCGCAAGCAGCAGAGACTGCTGAGGAGAGCGCTAAGGGCGTCTCCTGTGTGGGTAACATAGGTCCACAAGTGGGTAACATAGGTCCACAGGCGGGTAACGTAGTTCCGCAAGCGGGTAACATAGGTCCGCAAGCAGCTGAGGCTGCTGGGGAGGACGCCGAGAGCGCCTCCGGTGTGGGTAACATAGTTCCACACAAGGTCGAGGAGACCGAGAAGATTGAGAGCGCAGCGTGCGTCTCTAGCGTGGGTAACAGAGTTCCACGCGGGGTCAAGAAGACCAGTACGAGTGCGGAGGTGTCGGTGAACACCTCCCGTGTGGATAACCAAGTACCACACTCGGAGTCTGAGACTCCACCGGCACGGCCGGTCGAAGAACAATGCCACGTCTTCGACGGCGTGTCCGGTCGTCAAGTTAGGGCAGGTGCCGTCCATCTGGAGGCACTGCCAGAGGTGTCAGCACTGCTGAACCTCGAGGAATTGTCCATGAAGGACTTCCTGGCTGAGTTGAAGGCCGGAGAGATTGCGGAGATGGTGCTCCTGAAGTCGGAGACCTCTCCTGAAGATTTGAACTCTTCCTCCGTAATGGACGAGGACGTCCTGGAGGGGTTCACGAAGCAGCGCGCAACGCGCTTGGGTTCTGAGATTCTCAAGAACCCGGAGGATCCAGTGTATCCTCTTGTGAAGGAATACTCGGATGTGGTGTCGAAACACCCACCATCCCAACTCCCGCCGGATCGGGGAGTTCGGCACGAGATTGACCTCGTGCCTGGCACAAAGTATTGTGTCACGAGGCAGTGGCCTCTACCTCGCGAGCAGTGCGAGGTCATCGATGCCTTCTTCGCCGAGAAGGCGAAGTCGGGCATGGTGCGGGAGTCGAAGTCCCCGCACTCGACGCCGACCTTCTGCGTTCGTAAACCGAACGGGAAGTGGCGTCTGGTTCATGCTTACAACAAGCTGAACAATGCGACGGTACCGGCACAGACGCCGATCCCTCGCAAGGATGTGTTGCTAAACAACATGTCGGGCTGTACGCTGTACAGTGCCCTGGATCTGGTGGACGGATACTACCAGATCCTGATGCGGGAGAGTGACATTCCTCTCACCGCAGTGAGCACCCCGAGCGGGATGCTCTGGGAGTGGCTAGTGATGCCACAGGGGCTATCGAATGCCCCAGCGACGTTCAATCGCTTGGTCACACAATTGTTTCGACCATTGCGTACGTTCGCTCAGACGTACTTTGACGATATATTCGTCCATAGCCGTGCCGAAGGTGGCCAGACGGCTATGGAGGTGCATTTGAAGCACCTCCGTCGAGTGTTTGAGGTCATGAGAGCTAACAAGCTCTATGCCAACATCGACAAGTGCGTCTTTGCAGCTGAGGAGATAAAGGTCCTTGGCTGCTTTGTCAGCAGGGTCGGCGTACGCGCCGATCCAGGGAAGGTCAAGGCCATAGCAGCTTGGCCGACCCCGAGGTCGCAGAAGGACGTCCGGAAGTGGTTGGGCTTAGCCAACTATCTTCATAAGTACAGCGCAGGGTACGCTGAACTTGCTCGACCCTTGTCGGATCTCTTAAAGAAAGATGCCGACTGGGTCTGGGAGCGACAGCACCAAGATGCTTTTGATAGCATCAAGGCGAGCTTACAGCAAGCGCCAGTCCTGGCCTTGCCGGACGAGAACAAGTCATTTAGCGTCGTCTGTGACGCTTCTGACTATGCAATAGGCTGTGCGCTATTGCAGAAGGACGATGAAGGACACGAACGTGTCATCTCCTTCCAGTCCAGGCAGCTGAAGGCTGCCGAACGGAACTATCCCGTTCATGACAAGGAGCTACTTGCAATGAAGTACGCTCTTGTCAAATTTAGAGTTCATCTCTTGGGCACGAGGCCCTTTGTGATCTATACGGATCACGCGTCCTTGCGGACTGCCACCAACTCGCCGCATCTGTCACAGCGGATGGCGAGGTGGCTGTCATTCTTCGCGGAATACAACTTCCGCGTTGAATACAAGCCGGGCAAGCTGAATGTGCTTGCCGATGCATTGTCGCGTCGACCTGACTATGAGCTAGCTCATGTCAGTCGGGTCACGACAGATCTATACGATCGGATACGCTTGGCGTATCAGGAGGACGAGAACTACACACCACTGGTGCAGTTCTTGTCCGATGGCAAGGACGCCAAAGTCGACAGGCTTTCGCCTCGACAGCGGGCGCAGCTCCATCGTTATGAGCTGGCCGAGGGGTTACTCCATTACAGAGTAGACCCCAGAGATCCTCCTCGGGTTGTCGTTCCAAACGACGAGGATCTGAAGTATGACATACTTCTGGAGGCGCATGATGCGCCGATAAGTGGCCATCTTGGCCGGGAGAAGACCTACCAAATGGTCTCTCAGACATTTTGGTGGCCCCGCATGTATAAGTGGGTGGCACACTATGTCAGGACATGTGAAACATGTCAGAGGGTGAAGCCTTCGGGCCACGCCTCGGCTCCACTGCAGAGCCTACCAGTACCAGCGGACTGCTGGAAGTCGATGAGTCTCGACTTCGTCTTCGGCCTACCGGCCGATGACAGGGGCAACACCGGCATATTGGTGTTTGTCTGCCGTTTGAGCAAGATGGTGCATCTTGCTCCGGTACGTGACAAGGTCACCGGGAAACAGGCTGCACAGCTGTTCCTAGATAGCGTGTTTCGCTATCATGGTCTACCAGAGACCATAGTCTCGGACAGAGACCCGCGTTTCACGGGTGCGTTCTGGGACACCCTGTTCCAATTGCTGGGAACTAAGTTGACGATGTCAACTGCGGACCATCCGCAGACGGATGGTCAGACGGAGCGCGTCAACCGCGTGCTCGAAGATACTCTGCGCAGTATCTGTGCGGAAGCACCTCGGTCCTGGTCGGACCAGCTTCCTATGGTTGAGTTTGCACTCAACAATGCGGTACACGCATCAACGGGGTTTACCCCGTTCTACTTGAATGGGTTACGACACCCCCAGGTGCCGCTAACCTTGCGGGGAGGCACTGTGGCCTCCATCGTAAGTGGGGGAGAGGCTCGGAAAGCCTTTTCCTCCCAGGTCTCGGAAATCGAGCCAGAGTCTCTAAGGAGACAGTTGTCATCATTTATAGATGACAGGCTGACGCTAATCAGCCGGGTTAGAGATGCAATGGCATCGGCCCAAGACAAACAGAAAGAGTACTCAGATAAGAACGGAAGAGGAAATTTAACTGTTTTTAAAAACGGTGAATTAGTACTTTTAGATACTAAAAATTTACCTATAAACTTGGTTAGCTCCGTAGGGAGCAACAAGTTGAAGCACCGCTTCATTGGACCCTTTGCGGTCCTAGCCAGACATGGCGCGGCGTATACCATTGACCTCCCAAAGTCAATGGCGACGCACCCGACGTTCTACGTGGGGCGTCTTAAGCGGTATCACGATCCGCTGGGTCTTCCTTCTCGGACGGAGGAAGACCAAGGTGAGAACTCACCTCCTCGAAACGAGGCTGAGCTCTCTGGACAACCGGAGCTGCCGGTGTCGAAGCCTGCGAATGAAAGGCAGGCTGGTACCCACGAGAGTCATACGACGGGTATGACGGTACCGAGTGGGAAGAACTTGGGTAAGAACTATACCCATAAGCCGAGTGGTACGAGTACCCCTGCGGCTCATAAGAGGGCATACGACCATGCACCTCATGGCTTAGAACGTCTAAGCCTCGACGGAGCTCCTTCACGGCAGCAGCCGGAGCTCGGCGGTCAACACGCCCATGGAGCTCATGAGTCTCACGACCAAGAGCGTCCAAGTCTTGACGAAGGACCTCAAGGGTCCCCGGCTTGCCAGCCTGAGCGGCAGCCTGACCACCAGGTCCAAGCCCAAGGGCTATCTCGATCGCGTAAACACGATCTCGAAGCTGACGGACCTCGTCACTTAATAGGGACCCCACAGAGTCCCGACCCGAAGTTGAGGGTCCAGAAGGATAAGGCTGAGAAGGAGCCTCGTACTCATACGCGTGCGAGAGCTCCTCCTGCCCTCCTTGACCGGAACGGCGAGCTCCACTACCATGTGGAGCGGGTCGTCCAGGAGCGGCGGCGCTCTGGGAAGCGCCAGCTGCTTGTGAAGTGGCGGGGTTACCCCTCGTCACAGAACTCGTGGGAGCCGGAAGACCGGCTCCGGGTTGACTGCCCGAAGGCTGTTGAGATTTGGGATCAACAGCCGGGGCGTAAGTAGTCCGCGGCTTTTTAGCCGCCTTACGGTGTACGGTCCCTGGGTTGACGGAACCGTACCCGCGCTCATCTTGAGCGCTGGACTTAGACTGCTGTCTAAGTCCCTCCATGACGGAGTGGAGTTGCCGCTTAGCGACTAAGTGGGCAAACTCAATACGGAGATCGCGCTGGTCCAAGACATAGGACAGCAGGCGATCTTCCCGGAGTTCTTTCAACTCCTGAACTGAGAAGTTCTTTAGAGAAACCCATCTCCAGAACAGGTCTTCTGCCTGGGTCTGGGTTGCGGTGTTCTCGGGCTGTACCCAAGGGTACCCCCACACGGGGAAGAGCCCACCGCGGTCTTCGGGTTTCTTCCGAAGACTGGTGAATTCCTTGAGAGGAATTCGGTGTGGTGCAAGCAGTACACACCTAGCGGCCTCGATGTCATTGACAAAGAGTGGTTCGTCCTGAACCAAGGCACGCTCATAGGCGCCACGCGAAGTGCGCCCATGGTTTAGACCACGAGGGGCCTTGAGGTGCTCCAAGAACATTGGAGACCCAGACCCCGCATCCGGTGGATAGTATCCGCGAGGATACACCGGCGTGGGAGGCACAGGAGTGCCTCGCAGCTGAGCAGCTTGATAACGCTCTTGCTGCTCATCGAGATCATTGGAGATCTCTCGGGGCTCGGAGACAGCCCCCTCCTCTTCCTCCTCGTCCGAGGAGTCGAACAGGGATTTGAATCCCTTAGCGATTGAAGGCTCTGACGTAGGAGAGCCAGGGGCTGCGCGCTTCTTAGCAGCAGCAGCACCCTCTTCAGCCCGCTTTGAAGAAGCTGCTTTCGCAGCTTGGGCTCGAGCTTTACCTTCGGCTAAGGTAAGGCTCTTGGCAGGCGAGCTTGTTGAAGCTGCCTTTGCCTCTGATGACTCAGCATCATCAGCAGGAGCATCCTGTGAAGGAGCGTCCTGTGCAGGAGCGTCCTGCGAAGGAGCATCCTGAAAAGAAGGTGGATCCTTCGTGGATCCAGGAGAGTCCCCGTCGGACTCTGATCCCGTGATCATAGGGATGTTGAAATCCGGGGACTCAGACCCAGGACTATGGTCCCGATAGGCGAACCGAGGGTTCGGTCTATCGTCGGGTGACAGGGAGCGCGAGCGACTGCGTCGCGGACTCCCTTCTCGTCTGGCAGCAGCAGCAGAACGCTTGCTGCCTGCCTCGGAAGCCGCCTTGCGGACTTCCTTGCGCGGAGCGGCCTTGTCTTTCGACTTGGCCTTAGAAGTCTTCGACCTCGCGGTCTTAGACTTGGAAGGCGCCGAAGCGCCGCGAGTGCTTGCCTTCTTAGGCATCTTGAAGGAGGTTGACGTGGAAACCTCCGGTGTCTTGGACGCGCGAAAAGGCTGAATGAAAGCCTTCAAGCCACAACGGTGGCTCGTCGATGGGTATCGACAAAGGACAGGAAAGAGAGCGGAGCTCTCTTTCTAGCTCCTCATTGGTTGGGGGTGTTTCCAACCTAAGTGGGGGAGGATGTAACGGGGTTACATGAAAGGGGTACCCCAGAAAGGGTACCGCCTTTAGAAGTAGATATACTTCTGTGAGTATTTGTTTTAATACTCTGATGGAGTTGTGTGAGCCACACTGTGGTGTGGGCCACACTACTGCCACGTAGGTTCGGTGGCTGAGGGCCAACCAATAGTTTTAAACCTACCTTTTATATGCATAATTAGCTTAAAGTATAGTTAATTAGGAGTTTGTATTACAGGCCAAATGAACCTAATTAACTATAAATAAATCAGTCTAAAACTTACGCTAAACTGGCTATTAAGTCCCCTAAGACCAGGGACTAGTGAACTGCCGTTCACTTAGAGTTTGTATACTCTTGATAGCACGCTTCCTCTAAGCAAGGTGCTCGTGTGACCCCGTCACACCCGTTACAGTGTTACAGGCCAAATGATCTAATTAACTATATATAAACTTCTTTAAACTGACTATTAAGTCCCCCCAGACCAGGGACTAGTGAACTGCCGTTCACTTAGAGTTTGTATACTCTTAATAGCACGCTTCCTCAAGCAAGGTGCTCGTGTGACCCCGTCACAACTAGTCCCTGGTCTCTATTAACCCATAATCTAGGTCCTAGAACCATGGTGACAATTTCGTCCAATCCGCGCACGCCACGAAATTTGGAAATAGTATTTTTAAATTTGGGGGAAATCATATTAATAGTATACTATTTTATAATACCAAAAATTGGATGATTTTAATTAAATTTCCAAATTTTAGGAAACGTTTTCGGAAATAAAATAATGACGAGTTCAAGATGCAAAAATGCTGTTACAGATACGACGGCGGCTCGCGCCCTCCGTCTGTGGAGCTTTACGCTGCCTGTCTTCATCTACGCAGGCGATCGATCCGCCCAAGACGAAGGATGACGGCTTAGAAGAGCGCATCATCTCGGCGCTGGTCGTCAACCGTCCAGGTCTGCCCTATTCCTCCTCCTATGTGCCTCATAGTCTCACTCCTTTGCAAGTACTGCAGGCACATTGGCGCAGATTGCGGACGTCTTCGGATACGCAGACCAGAACATCACGGGCCTCTGCGTTCGCTCGACCGTCGTGCCCGAACTCTCTCGTGTCACCATCTCGTGTTTCCTCCGGGATCGAGAGCTCCCAGCACTCAAGAGACGACTGCGTGCTCTGGTGGCCGTCACCTTCTTCCACCTCACGACCGTCAACTTTTGTGTGGCCAATGAGCAGCTCCTGCTACGCTCGCAGCTACTGCTACAGATCCGGCGAGACCCGCGACGTCAACGTCAATTATTGCGGGTGCTGCACGAGTTTGACGCCGAGTTGATCGTCCCACATGACGAACAGGACGCGGAGAGTGACGACCCGCTCGTAGCCATGGATTACGAGGATTATGACGACCATGGCGTCCCGTTCTCCCACAGCAGTGCAGCTTCTGCAACTCAATTCTTGACCCTCGCTGACGAACCAAACAAAGTGGTCAAGTTCATGGCTGCACTCACAGAAGAGGGATTCCAGATCCTCGAGACGCAGACGTGTGGACCAGTGTTTTTAGATACTTCACACTCGACGCTCGATCCCGAGAGCGGCCACTCTTTCCGGCGCAAAGTTGCATCTGAAGTTGAGAATTTGCTTATTGTGCCGACTGATAACGAAGCGACTACGGCTGACTCTGTCAAGACAAACAGTGAGATTCGAGGTGGTAGTGGCCATGTGAGTGAAGGCACTGCGTCCGTACTTCGACAATTGAACAAGAACGCTGATCCGGCAGTCATGAGCTCTGACGCAGATCCACTCGATGCTGATGTCATGACACCGCTGCCGCCTACATCTACATTCCAGCTACACACAAATGATCAGGGCTACTTCTCACCGAAGCGACTACGACTGCATGCTCGCATCGCGCAACAGTTATACTCTTCTGCTCCCCAGGACTTAACGATGCCAAAGTTCGTGCTTTTGTTGGGAATTCCTGGGTCAGGCAAGTCCACGATGTTGAGTCATCTTGATCTCATGGGGCAACTCACGCTACAAGATTTTGTCAACTTCGATGTCGACGATGTCATCGCGCTACTTCCTGAATTTTACCACGCAATGCTCAACGTGGGGCTGGGTAACGAGCCGGAAAGTCGCAGCGTGACAGACCCTGAAGCTGCAGAGGTCAGTTCGAAACCCCATGCCAAGCTCTTGCCCGGTCCACAGACGCGGTACCAGCTTTGTCGAGACGAGGCGCGCTTCATTCTCAAGAAAAACCTGCATAGTGCCATAATGTCGCGCAAGAACATTATTCTCCACGGCAGCGGGAAGAGTTTTACCAGTTACGCGCGCACCGTTGATCAAGTGAAGGCGGCAGGTTTCGACGTCCATGTGATCTGTCTGGACATCCCGATAACTGAAGCTTATAAGCGGGTGGACAAACGCAGTAGCGGCTACGGACGTGACGTTCCCCGATCCGTTATCGATGAGGCTTCGTCGTTAATCACGCGCAACTTCCGTCGACTTGCCAGTCGTGTGCCTAACGCGCACCTTTTCGACAGCACAGGGATCCCACCGCGGCTGGTGTGGAGCAAGCAGCGCTCAGAGATCGTGACGGAGCATCCCGACGATAATGTTCAGCGGAAATATGGCATTGAATAGACTGGTGCCGAATATTTAATTGTATGCACAACGATGGTATACAGGTGTGCCAGGCACCAAAATCAACGTGCCTAACAGTATACACTACAACAATTACATGTTTCTAAAGCACAACACAATGCTACTTCTGCTTACCACAGCTACGCTGAGAAAGGAGCGACAGATCCAGGAGTGGCGTTTTCATTCTCGACGAATTTGATAGACCTCACTTTGTTCTGCAAGCTCTGCTGCATTCCCGAGACTCTGCTGGTTAAGTCAGTCGTCAGGTCTTTGCTGTATTCAGTGAAGCGGTAAGACATGGCTCCAGTGTTGTCTTCCGAGACGTCTTGTTGGACAATAGACGTCAGTGGGCTGTTGTAATCCTCATTTTCGTAGAGGATCACATCGAAGTCTTTAGCGGGCGACTTGAATAGAATCAGCTCCGTGATTGAATCCTCGTAATTGCTTTCCACAGCAGGAACATCGTCGCTGTAGCAAACGCCATAGCCTTCTCCAGTGCTGGGAATACCCAGGAAGCAAGCACGTCCAGCTTCTTCAACGTAAACCTCTTGGACAGAGTGCAGGGCAGCGGTGACGTTGTAACCCGTGTTCGCCACATCCTTCGAGATGACATCGACATGCTCATCATATGGTGCGTCAGTCACACGCACGTTCACTACGAGAACGCAACCTTTGCCAAACTTAATGCTTCCGATGGTGCCAGGTGTCGTGATCGGGTTCGCTTTCGTGCAGCCCTTATCGCGTTTTCCAATGCAAAACTTGTGCCCGACGAAGTTGACACTCTCGTAGAAGCACACGGAGCAGTCACCACTTGGCTTAGGCAATACGTTGATTTTGCTTTTGAACTGGTTGCTCCACGTTTGGTCAGCGGAGGTCGAGCCGATTGCAAGCGCGCAAGCAATAAGCGAGGACATGAAGCGGACCATTTTCAGCAGGTTCTCGTAGTTGTTGGCTGTACTGTTCAAAGCAAATTGAGTTGTGGTATGCTGTTCGCGTACCACAACTCCAGCAGTCGACGACCTCTCCCTTTACATTTCACCGCTGGTAAGCCTCTCATGGAGGAAGAGGACAGCAAATGGGTTACCCATATGACGCTTCACTTGGCTGGACCGAACAGCAGGTCGCGAGAACGCGCGAAGGTATGAGGCAGTTTCTCCTTTCCATTGAAAACCCTTGAGAATCGCTCGTTCAGCCAGTTTCCTACGTTTCAATCGTGTTCTCGCAAACGTGGAGGAACCAAGGCTTGGTTCGTCTTCGTTCCAGCTGAAGGACTTCACGAAGGACTTCGCACTGTTCGAACCATTCAACGATCGCTGCGACTACGCGAACACCTGGAACAGGAGAAAATAACCAACAGCATACGATCGATATTGACGTGAAGTTTAGCACACCACGGCAGAGATCACCGTTATTCACAGCACAGACAGGTTGTTGCGCAAGGGTACCCTTGCGCGATCATGTTTGTCTGGAGCTGTACTGTTTCTTCAGATTTTCATAATGTTGTATCTCTGCGGGGGACACCGATGGAACCACTTGCGAAAGCGCTGACATAAAGTGCTGTTGACTAACGGGTACACGCAGCTCTTCAGGCGACAATCGATTGAGAAGCAGACGGATCGTCATGGGGCTGGAGGAGTAGCAGTCCTCGGCGTTGATCTCCTCTGAAAATACCACAAACAAATGAAATTAGGTCAACCATTTTGGACGCACACACAACGCAATACGTACCAAGTTGCCGGTCTACGGCCTCCACTCGATCCTTGAGTGCCGCCGCTAATGCACTGGAGCTGAGCGCGTAGAAATCTGCACCCGTAAAGTTCGTCGGACAATGCTCCACAACGGCGTTCAGATCTGCATCTTCCGCCAGCGTGAACTTCCTTGTCTGCGCTTTCAAGACCTTCAACTGCGCCGATTTCTCGTTGCAAATGCCAAGATACAGCAACCTGTCAAAGCGACCAGGACGCAGCAAGCCTGTCTCCAGCAGGTCCAGACGGTTCGTGGCTCCAATTACGAACACTTGGTCGTTTCCACCACCGCTCAGACCGTCGATTTCCGTTAGAAGCTGCGAGACCACGCGGTCCATGACACCACCAGAGTCTGAACCACGCCCGCGCATCGGTGCTAATGAATCTAGTTCGTCGAAGAAGAGAATACACGGCCGACAGCTACGAGCTTTCGCAAAGACCTGTCGAACGTTCTTCTCACTTTCACCGATGTACATGTTCAACAACTCTGGCCCCTTGACACTTAAAAAGTTGAGGTTGCACTCCGTTGCGATGGCTTTTGCGAGAAGTGTTTTGCCAGTTCCTGGAGGTCCATACAGCAGAATACCAGATCGTTGGCGCACTCCACTCGCGAAAAGCTCAGGGTGTTTGATCGGTAATTGTACTACGTCCAGAATCTCGTCCTTTACGTCTTCTAGACCACCCACATCAGTCCATTTCACATTCGGGATAGATGCATTGCCGATATTGGCGGAAGATGCCTGAGCTTGTTGGTTTTGGGCAGCCTCCTCCATGTCCTTCGCGGATATTGAGCATTTGTGTGTACGATCACCTGTGTTAGTAAACACTAGATCTTCCAACGATGCCTCATTAGGGCCGGTCTCGTCACCAAGGATTCGTTCAATGGCAAGGCTACCAGCGTCTGCCAACATTGCTGAAAGCTCTCCGTAGGTCCGGCCTGCAGTCAACTGAGCGACTTCCGTCAAGTCCACATCGTCGTTGAGCTCCATCGACCCCGCAATGTGCTTCAAGAATTCGAAACGTTTAGATTGGTCTGGTGCCTCGAGGTGCATTTCATAGAGAAAGCACTGTCGGATAAACTTTGGCACTTCATTCACATCTTCTACGCACGCGATCAACGGTATCCTGTGCTGGTTCTGACTAAGTGACCGAATGCACTCAGAGAGAACAGCACCAATGCGTAACTCTGCCTCCTCATTATCCTTTTCGACTGGGAAGAGATGGCTAATATAAAGAAGACATGGCGACAGCGCTTGTGCTTTAGACACCTGATCCCGCACATTGTCCAGTAGATGAAGCTCCGATTGCCCCGTGAGCTCAGTAAACGGTACTTCCACAGTGATCACACCCAACTGTTTCGCTACTTGGTGCACTAGTGTCTTCTTGCCGACACCTCGAGCACCACTAAGTAGCACCGATACCGGAATCTCGCACAACTGTGCCGGGTACAGTACTTCATACAGTGTTTGCTGGGTAGTCGATGATAATGGTGAGTCGCATACCGGAAGGGCACCCCGACATCTGTTCTGGGTCATGAACTGCTTGATAGTTGCTTCGTCAGGAGATGCAGCAGAAGTCGATGACCCTTGCATAAGTTCTGTAGCATCAGAGACCGTCAAAGCTAACGCGTCCTTCTGTTCTCCAACCAGTTTCTCAACTCGGAAGAACATGAGCGACGTGTCAAGATCCAAAGTCGGAGGCATCAGTTCGATCTCGGACTCGGCAGCTTCATCTTCTTGCTGCACCCTACAAGCAGCAGGAACTTGCACACATTTGTAAGGCACGTAGTTGTCCTTATATCGCTTATTCTCTTTTGGAATATGCGACTGCGTCGTTTCTCGCAGCTCCACAGCGAAGAGATCTCCTACTTGCATCACTTTAGCCGTTGCAAAATACTCTCGGATAGCATCCAGGAGTCCATCACGTTGCTGCATCAAAGCATGTTGGCGACACGAGAGACTCGAGACCAAAAGTGGAGCAATCATCGCGTACGAGGCAGCCGCAGGTTGTTCTTGATGTTTCCGACGGTATGGCACTGACAGTTGCACTGCCAGCCCCAGTTCCTGCGGCGACGCAGCGCGGATAGACAACTGCAATAGCACTCAATTAGTCCTCGCTAAAACTACAACTGGTACTCAAATACTCACGGATACTGTCACTGGACTAGCACTGGATGAGTGCAAGGGGATTCCGAGGTTGAAGGCCAGAAGCGGCGACAGTGTCACATCAGCAGATTGCTCTGGGTCCTCTCCACTTGAGTTTACTATAGTCTTCGGCAACAAACGCAGTCGAGCCACATGACTGCGGTCCTGGAACTGCAGCGTCACGAACGAGTCGTGCACCACACGAAGACGCCGCAGCAGTGACACGTCCGACGTCGCTGCGAATGTGAGCGCGTCATCTGCAACAGCTGAAGGAGAAGCATGACAATTCCACACACATGCACACACTGTGTGCGACTCTGGAGCGGCCGCAGCGAAGGACGAGAGCCACATGCGACTGAGCCCAAATGGTCAATAATGATACGCAAGCAATCGGATTGAAGCTCAACGTGTGTGATGTCGCTTGAAGGTTGGTCGAATGGGATGAAGTGTACCACACCATCATATGGGGTCCACATCCATCCTCTCCCTCAACAAGATCGCCCATACAAAGACACAGACGATGAGCAAGCCGACGGAGAAGAAGACGACCAAGCCTACAGGCAAGGCAGCAGTCCCTGCGACGGCGGAGAAGGCGCCGGTACTTGTAGTAGTGACGGAGGAAGACGACGAGTTCGAGGAGTTTGAAGACGCTGACTGGAACGGCCAGGCAGAGGAGAAGGACGCACACATTAAGCAGCAGTGGCAGGACGACTGGGACGTGGATGAGGCGGACGACGAGTTCTGCAATCAGCTACGGAAGGAACTGCAGAAGACCAAGTAAAGCGACGTTGTTGCAACCTGCAACTGCCGCTGAAGGAGGCACCTCCTGTTGTTCCTGGTCGTTGAGGTTTTCTCTATTTCTACCCAAACAAAGGCAATAAGACTAAAAAACTCCATCTGTCCACACTCTGCCATGGCAGCGCTGCTACAGTCGGTCGTTGCTGAATTACTGCTGCTTGTCCTTGAGGTGAGCAGGCACATCCGGCTCGAATAGTGCGTCACGCTTCCACTCAGGCACGTACTGTTTGAACTGCGCCGCCTCCTTCTCGTCGTCCATGTCGAAAAAGTCCTCGGGCTTGACGTCGACCAGGTTCGGGTTACGCGGACGTCGCGCTGCTTTGGCCTCTCTGGCATCCTTCTCGGCCTTGGCCTTGGCTGCAGGGTTGAGCAGCAGCTGCGCCTGTTCGAGCGTCACGCGCGTGTTCATGAGTTTGTCCACGGGGTCGCGGATCTTGAAGGTCTGGAAGCGGATGATGGGGAAACTGTTCTTGAGCTTGGCCTCCACCTCTGCGAGCACAGCCGGCGACGTGTTGAATTGCTGCACGATGAGCTTTCCCTCGTAGTGACGCTGCAGCGCACCCCATCGGCGGTCCTCGATACCGTAGCCCAGACGCTTCTCACCGCGGTTCTCAGTCGCGCGAATCACGCCGCCGTGAGACGTGATGAGAGCCGCGCAGTCCTGGAACACACGCGCCACATCCTTGGGCGGAGACTTGAGGTTGGTCAGCAGCACTTGCTTGTACAGCGGCATCACGAACGGCTTTGTATATGAGCCGCTCATATGGCCATCCGATCATCCACACCATTTACATCACACTCACACAAACCTCACACAATATTTGCTACCGTCTCATTGGCCGAAAACGAAACTACAAATTGAAGTTCTATATACTGTATATACCCAAGTGGAATGGCAAAGGCCCTTCAGATCTCCTTGAACAATCAAGTCCCAGAGCAGCGGAGTAAAACAGTCTCCACAAGCGACTCTTGTCTTTCTCCAATAATGCGAAAAAGTTGCCACTTTTGACGTACTCACAGAAAAAGAATCAGAAATCCCCACATGGCACGCCCCAGTCCTTGATCCTCGTGCTATTTTCAACGACAAACCCCATTACTTCGTCAAGTCGCCGAATTTATTAAATGTTGCTCTCTCTCATTTTCCGTCATCGCTTCCATGTGATTCCAGACGAGTGCAGTGCTTCGTGTCGCTGAAGTCATAGATCTTCATCTTGTTCTCCATCTTGTAGTATAGCGTTCCCAGTTTGAACAGTGGAATAAGCTCCATCTTGATCAGGTGCGCTCAACTTGGAATGTATTCAAACTGCTACAAGATCGCGATATTTACCTCAAAATCGCCACTTCATCCCAAGTCAGCACGTACCATACCATTGAACAATCGGTTGCCTACATCGAAATTACGGCTCTGGTTATTCGTACCATACACTTAGCAGGCTAAGCAAGTGCTGGATCCGTGTCCAAACAATACCCACAATGACGGCAGAAATGGTCCGTCGACAACACATTCTTTTCACATCTAGGACAACCATTCTTCTGCTGGAGTGTTGTCGATTGCTCGGCAGTCCTAGTCATGGATGCGCCACAACTTCCACAGAAAGCAAACTCAATGGGCATGCTGGTATCACATGCTGTGCACTTTCGGTTGTCTACTGCACTTGATCTTTTCTCTTGCTCTCGATCTGCTAACAGCTTCAGCTTGTCAATGGCTTCTGACAACGACATGCGTTCTTCCCAGTCTGGGTGTATCAGACTCTCCACTAGAGACCACTCATCGTCCTTCATGCCATCGGGTCGAGGATACGGCTTCTCCTCGAACAAAATCGTCATGATCTCGTCGTCGTCCATGATCCCGTACGGAGCCTCACCTGCAAATGCTTCGATAATGCTCATGCCCAGTGAATAAACATCCGAGGCGAAGCGCGGATTGAATTGCGGCTTTGGGTCCTCGTTCGGTGGCATCAAACACTCCGGTGCCTTCCAACGGATGGCTTCAGTCTGTGACTTAGCACTCAACCCCACAGACTGACTACGGACGTACGAGAATCCGAAGTCGCACAACTTGGCCTTGTAGTCGCTGCCTACGAGCAGATTGTTGCACTTGAGGTCTCCGTGCACCACTTTTTTCGCGTGTAAGTAGCCGAGACCGAGTGCTGCTTCGTAGAACAGTCGCCACAATTGGCTCGTGTCCTCCTCGAAGAACTCTCCGAAGCTTCCGTGGGTGGCATCGTCGCACACGAAGAAGGCAGGCGAGCTCACATGGCACGCGCCGTAGAACTTGAGCACGTGTGGATGATCAAGTTGTCTCCACACATCCACTTCCTTGTAGAAAGACTCTTTTGCAGCATCGTCGTCCACTAGCAGACATTTGATCACTACTTTCGCCCCTTTTCCTCCAGTAGCTCCATTTGACCACGTGCCTCGATGCACAGATCCATACGACCCGCAGTCGAACGACGCGTCGACATCAAACTCCACATCGTCTCTCGGGATGAACCAGTCAGGGATCGTTGGCATCTTGACGTTGGACATTCGGATGAGCTTGGTGAGTGTCCGTCGCATCAGCTGGAAGTGCTCGGTTGCGATGGGATCTATCGTATACTTGTCAGCCTTGTAGTCCAGCTCGAATTTGAGCATGAAGAGGCCCTCCATGAAGCTGATATTGCCCTTCTCCGAGACTAGAACCTGGTTGTTGTTAGCTAGAGCCTCAAACTCTTCCAATTTCATCTGACGGTCGACTTCCCATTGGTGTTCCCAGTCCTCAGTCATTCCATGTTGCAGCTTGTCCAATTCTTCATGAAAGCTGCAAATTCTCCTCTCTACCTTTCGGCTGTTGGCCAGACGCTTGATGAAGCTCAACTCGGAGCGCTTCAAGAGAAAATGGACGAAATTTGCAACGATTTCGCCAAATTTGCGATGGAAATTGTCTCTTGGAGGTTGGTGGGGAATCTCATGGAGACGCTCGCACACGTGAATGCACATCTGTTGGTTCTCCCGCATATCGTGACAGAGGTCGTCAGCAGTGGTCAACGCTTCTGACAGTAGACAACCTAGACCGGTAACCATGAACTCAAGACGAGCTGTTGCCATCGTGTAGATTGTATGACAGCAAATTTGGAAGTGAATTCCAAATTAGAATGACAAAGTGTACCCATCATCACGACCTCATCATCAAAATATTTTTTACAAGTGCTTGCAGCACTGTGCTGCTCTGAATTATTTTTTATTGACAGGTTTTCTTCACCTACGAAATTGGTTCAGATGAACTTAGATGGAAAGTTCTTAATGTTAGTGTGGCGCTGGAACCAGGTTGCGAATTAACGCGATTACCTCATCAATAGCTGGACGGTCTTCATTGTTGGAGGCAATAAGCCTGCTGACCACGCTCCATTCCGTGTCAGAGAATTCATCTGGACGCTCGTACGGCACCTTTCCGATCACTTTTGCCATCACTTCTTCATCGGTATCCATACCGAACGGGAGAATCTGCGTCTTCGCCTCAATAATACTCATGCCTAAAGAGTAGACATCCGATTTGAACTGAGAAACCGAAGTCTCTGCTTCAACCAACTTCTCGCGGGGTTTCCAGCGCACTGCCTCTTTCTCTGCTTGTTCAGTCTGTCTGCTGAAGCTTGCTGACAGTGTTCTGATGTGAGAGCAGTCAAAGTCCGAGATCTTTGGCGTGTTGTTCTTCCCTACCAGAATATTCCCGCACTTTAAGGCGCCGTGAACAATGTGGTGGTCATGGAGGACTTGGATTCCCTGTGCAACCGCGAGAAATGTGATCCAGAATACATCTTGGTTATCCGGTTCGCCAAAGAATTGGAAGATGTTGCCACCAGGGGCTTCTTCACACACGAAAAACGGTCGCCTTGCACGATGAGAGCCACCGTAAAGTCGGATGATGTTCGGATGCTTAGGCAGTTCATACCAGAACTGAAGTTGCTTCAAAAACGAAGCTTCGGATTCACTACTCTTTTCGAACAGCTTCTTCACTATGACATTGTGAGTCTTGTCTTTGGAGCGCCAAATGCCATGGCAAACTGTTCCATACGTTCCCGAGCCAATCGGCTCACAATCCACAATTTTGACATCTCTTTCAGGAATGAACCACCGAAAGATTGACAAAATACTCGCTGGTTGCATGGAAGTCACAGTTTCCGCTGTGATTTCACAGGTTTCGAGGCCTAAAGTAACACGAAGTCGATCGAGTGTTTCCTGCTTCAACGCAGCTAGTCTTCCAGGAGTAGATCCCTGAAGTGAAACATACATGTCCAGCATTGTTGTAAGTACCTTCGTATCACCTCTCAGCTCCCGAATAAGCATGGAAGAGGTGGCTCCGTTGACCAGTTGATTCAGTTGTTGAGCCTGTTGTTCACAATGTTGATTCCAGTCTTCCTTCCAGGGTCTCGTCCGTTCGAATCCAGTAGGCCAAGACCTTCGAAGACATCATCCATCTTGTAGTTGAGCTCCTGAAAAGTGTAAGCAAAGGTCTCTCCTCCTGCTAAACGCTCTAGGAGAGGTTTTCGACGCAAAATCTTGATCAAACTCTTCAGGACAACGCAGTATTTGTCTCTCCACTTGTTATCATCATGAGCTGCAACTGCGTCGTGTGAAGCCGCGAGTCGAGCGTGGAGGCTCCGACTGAAGCCATCACACTCGGGCATTCTCTTGAATCGTGTAGGGAGTCCTACTGTCAACACATGACGAGCCTGAGGTGTGCCGTCAAGTGTGGATACAGTGAAGCTCGCAGAATCCGCAGGCTCCATGGACACATCACCCTCCATATCGTTTGGGTTGTGGATCTCTTGATTGACGTGACGGAGAGAAACAAATGAGACTACGAGTGAGATCTTCGTGATTTATACGTGAGGTCGAGGACCTCGTCGTGGACCTTTGAATTTTACCACACACAAATCATTTCTGTTTTCAAGATACTGTACATTGAAGCTGTCAACCAATCATATCACCGTAATATCATCAACAACAAGTGGAAGTATTGTTAGTGGTCCTGTGCCCTCCGCAATACGAGTGCTAATTTAGATATAGCACGCTCCAAGGTTGGGCTCTTTTAGCCTATCAACGTCAGTGAAGCAAATGGGACGCCGCGGTGTGCAGCAATTGACGCCGGCGGAATGGAAGGAGGCGCTGGAGCAGCAGATCCGAGAGAAAGAGCAGCAGCGTATTAACTGCGAGGAGGAGCCACAGAGACGATCGTATAGTGCACCGCAACGTGACGAGGGAGCTGGCGAGCTGAACCCCAACATCCCTGGCCTCGCCCGAGCATCTACCACATCGACATGTCAAGAGAGTCACTTGGCAGGAAGAAGACGACGTTTCCAGCAGCAGTCGAGAGAGGAGTATCTCCAGAGCTTACATGAGCAGATAGAGGAGAAAAAGGTGCGTGGGTGATAGATGGCACTTGGTATCAACTGATATACGCGTTGGTGACACAGCGCTTGGCTCAAGAAGTACAGGAGAAGGAGCAGTCTCCACGGCGTCGGATGTCGAGTGAAATTAAAGATGATACTGAAGTTGGACGAGAAAGTGGTGGAAATGATAAGTGTCAGACTAGGACGCACATAGCGTTACAAGATGCAAAACCGACTGGTTCGTCGAATCAGGACGAGGATGAACCATGTCAAAGACCACTGCTGAAAGCTGACGTAGCCACAGACCCTGTAGCAATCAGCAAGATCGTGGATTTTTGCGAGGAACTCAAGAAGCAGAATGAAGATGTAAAGCGACAGCTACTAGAGCAACACACCGTTCTTGCCAATCTGCATTCATCACTGGCTGGCGAAGTCGATAGAAATGATCCTGCTCGACGACGGAGAAGTGCGAGTAAATCAAGACAGTCTAGTGAAAGAAAAGCCGAAATGAGAAGCCAGGAAGGCAAGCCGACGGTGGTGTTGCCAGTAGCTCCCCGGCCACGACCAGAGCGAGGTGAAACTAAAATTCCTTTTCCGGGCAAAACGTTTCCTTCTGTACTGCGATCTGCCGGCGCAGATATTGCCAAGAGGTTTGCACCGGAGGCAGCAACTCAACCGGTGTCACCCTTGCAGAAAGCTAAAGAGCAGACCACGATTAGTACTCGTGTCGACACGATTTCTATTGACTGCGAGAAAAAGACGCCTCCTCTCGAATTGCTGATCAAGAGCTTGGACCAAGAGCACACATCGATTAATAAGATTGAAGCAAGCGCTTTGGACAGCAGAGATTGCATCGAACGGAAAGCCTCCATAACGGAAGTGCAACGGGATAAAGCCAAGGATGAAGACAAGGATAACTGTTCGGCTAAGGACACTTTGGTGATGAACATTTGTGATTTGGGAGGATCTCGTGCTTGCATCGTAATACAGCCAGAAAGCGTTGATGATGAACTACCAATGGACGCAGAAAGCAAACTGGTGCATGATTGGGAGAGTTATTCAACAGGTGATGAGTTGTTGGAATGTACATCGATAGCCATCCTTGATGGTCCAAGCCGCCTAGTTTCGGTGAACAAACCTTTGTCAGAACTGTTTGAATAAACAAAGGAGAGTAGCGGAGCATTGAGTGACCACAATAAATATTCACTATTGATGTTAGTCAAATAGTTTGCCAAGCCCCAGATCCAAGAAGTGACACTTCAAGTCGTATCGGCCCGAAGAAAAATAAGTGTATACATGCAGTGAACTCAGGTTCTTCACCCTGTGGACTTGACAGTAATCATAGAAAGTCGACTGCTTTTCGCAATCAGGGCGGCATAAGCCAGCAACGAGTCCGACAAAGACCCCATCGGATTTTCAGACGCTACTGTGCGGTACGAGCCAAATTAATCCATCTTTAGTCCTTCATTACGAGCCGATCGTACGAATATGGGCACACTCGAGCCGAAGACGCTGGTGTGAACCAAAACCGATCCAAGGTTTGAGAAGCAACATCAACTAATGGCAAGCAATTGGCAGTATCATTTGGTGACGAACTCCCAGCAATCTAAGTTAGAATTTGTAAATTTAGGATTTAGAAAATAGGTTCAAAAGCAGTCATAAACTGATGGAGGCCATCCTATCTCGCGTCGGTGTAAGCGACGTCGAGCTGCGGCAACACTGCGTGGCAGCGGTGCAGAATGAACTGCAGCAAGCTAACAAGAGCGTGCAAGATGTGGTCGCTGCGCTGGAGCAGGCGCTGAAGGTTGTGAAGGCGTCTCGGGAGCTGCACAAGTCGCTGGTGCTCAACGCGTCTGACCAAATCCAAGTGTCTTTCCGCCAACTGGGCACATCCTGCAACCAAATTGGTCCATTGCTTCGGCTGCTACACCACAAGATGGGTGCCACAACCTCCGCAACAGTTGTAACTACTGCTTCTACCACTTCAGCAGTTCGGACGGTATCCAAGCCCTCGATGGACTCGTCATCCTCCACTGCTAGTGAGTACGAGCCCTCGTCCAACGAGGGAGAAGATGACGAGCCGGAGGTGGTGGAGGTGACACCGTCAAAGAACAGCAAGAAGCGCAAACCTGCGACGTTGGACTTGTCCGAGTCGCCACCACTAGTGAGAAGGAAAACGACCGAAACATTAAACACAAAAACGGCTCGGAATCAATTGGCGGGAAACTGAAGGAGATTCGAGCGATCCCAACGGCTGGGTATACTGTGATGATGCATAAAGAGTTGGCAAGTTTTGTAAAAAAAGTGTTTGCGGCGGATAAGTTGAACAATTGGGAGCCACGAGATGACGTGAAGTTAGCTCAACTGCTGAATGAGATGAAAAAGCGGATGGGTGTATTTAAGGACAGTGTTGCTCAGACTTTGCGGTGGAAGGCCATTGAAGAATGGCAAAAGGAGATGACGGGGGCGTCCTTTGTCCCAACTTTGGATCTCACGTCGACACCACCGAAAATGGACCCACGTGTGGCATTCACAAACGTATCGAGTTGTCAAACTTATAATGAGCTCAAAGTATTCGCCAAACCTTTGGTTAGGATTTCGAGTGAAATGGGGGCTGATGCGTCTAACACTAATGAGATGCGGCAGAAATACTTCCAACCTCTGCTGGGTGCGACTAACAAGTATCTTGCAGCAGTTACGGCAACAAAAGACCAGACGATTCAGAATAAGGGGACAACACAATGCATTCGCAGCCTCAGATGATATGTCTGCTAGCTGATGGCGCTAACATCACCCAGAAGGAATGCGTACAACTCGAAGAGATGCTCTATCTTATTCGCTTAATCATGCACAAGAACGGCAATTTCCGCAAAATAATTATGACGTAAGTGCTACTCATACTTACTTGATTTGGGAGTACCGGTTACTTACTAACGTATCACACTAATGCTTGATGACAGTGTAACAATCGATCTTCTCACGTTGTTCCCACCATCATCGCGACCAGATTTCAACTATCCGACAAAGAAGAAAAAGAAAAAAACCAAGCACAAAAGCACTTGAAGTTACCACGATTGACACTGGTGGCAAAAGTTTTGTTCTGACGCTTTGGACTTTAAAGTGGACGATGTGAGAGCACGATAGAGATTCCTGTGTACTAGCTGCAACACAAACACTGCATTTGAGGAATAGATCAGAAGTCTCGACTTGTTTGCTGGATGGCTTGTCATTTATTCCACAACACCATTCGTCACCATTAGTGTGTGATATACAATAAGGCATCTATAGTAGCAGCGCCTTAATGTTGAATGCTGCCTGCTGCTCCAACGCTTCTTCGCTTACTAGGAGAGTCTCCACAGCGACCAGCACACGCTCTCGCTGCACGACCATTCTCAACGCCACGTCCGAGTTGTCTGCTGTACGTTTTAACAACGCTGTAAGGGCCCCAGCAGCGGCCACGCGAACCATCGAGAACTTGCCGTCAGCCACGCCAAACGATCCGCAGCAGCACTCAACTACGCGGTCTTGAATCTTCTGAAATGCTTCCACCGGCGCACGGTCTGCAACTGCAGCCAATGTCTGGAAAATGGCTTTGCGGACACTCCAGGCGGCCAAATGTGGCGACTCAACGCTAGCACATAACCACACCATGGTCTCCGCTGCCGTCTCGGAATTTCCACCATCCATGTTCACTTGTTCTGCTGTCAGTGCAGGCCACATGAGTGCAAGCGCTTCAAAAACATATTTAATGAGAAAAGGGGGTAACGATGGCTTTAAAGATTCGAATGGTTCCGCCTCGTTTGTATGCATCCATTCCGCAAGTGCATTCCTCACAGATCGCACGTTTGAAGCTCGCAAGTTATTCTGTTCGACTGGTAACAGCGCAGTAAACTTTCCCACATTAACAATGGTGCTCTCAAGGTACGCCAAATCCTGGTTCTTCCACGCGCGAGCACACTCATCGATAAGAAGCACCGACAACTTTTGCAACCACTCGTCACCATGGCTAACACTCTCCAATTTTACAGCCGCCAACGAGACGATGGATTCTAATATGACACCTTTGCCTCGCCAGAGACGGCCTGGCACAGCACCAATTAATTCCTGCCAGATGCGCTCAATTTGCTCCATTGACAACTTCGAACGGTACGTGGCGCTCGCGAAAATCGCCTGTAACGCACGCGCGGCCTGTCGTCGCGTATCCCAAGCAGGATGTGCTAACAGCAGCGCAATAGCGTGAAGCACGGCATCCAATGAGTTCGCTGCATACAACACTGTGGGTGGTAACTCATCCAGTACAGCCGTCCACGAACTCTTGAGGGTGTCGGTGGCAGCAAATTGACCGATAAACGCTGCAGGGAACACATGTGTGCAATACCAGGTATTACGCAGATCATCACTTACGACAGTGCCTGCGTCTGCGATCGGTGGTACCTTCTTCACGATCTCCTTCGTTGCTAGAGCGCTTATTAACAAAAATCGGCTTGTATAAATCTGAGGAGATTTTGACAAACTTTCTTCTGCTACATTTCCTGCTTTTCCGTCACAGCGGATCTGAGGAGATGAAGGACTGAAAATCTGGTTGGGTGCTTTATTAAAAGCGAAGATACCAGACCGGACATAGTCTCGAACCGTGTTTGGATCCACCAGAGGGCACAAATACGCGGCAGCCCGACAGTAGCTTTGAATTACCAGTCCATCCGTCAATCCTGACGTCGCCATCAAACCTGCATCAGACCCATCGGCTGAATTACTTCCATTTACGTCACCATATCGGCTCTCTTCGTCCCCATATTGATCGTTTTCTGCCGCAGTCTTTGCACCCACGAACGGAAGAAGTACGCGGCGCAGCAGCAACTCAGCTCCGTTGCATTTTCGGAGCTCGAAGGGCAGTTCGCCTGCCAGAGTTACTACAAAATTGGCTGTACCCACCCGAGTGTTGAGTCCGACCCCAAACTTTAGCAGATTGACTAAACCACGAACGACCTCAGTGACCACCGCTACAAAACCTGGGCAATCGACAAGCTCTTTAAGACGAATTGTTGCCAATTCCAGCAACTGACCTACAGGTCCTGCCTGGCTGATTGAGACACGCAACCGCTCCAGTTGATCCTTCTTTTCCACGTGAAATTGCGCGTACTGAAGCTCGGGCATTTCCAACGAGGACAGATATTCCAGAAGTTTTAACAAAAGCGGTGCCAATCGGTCCTGCATGTCTACAGCCTTCAGTGTTTTAACAAGGCGCAGCAATATCTCAATGCTCAGTGCACGACATATAGTGTTCTTGTTTACGATTCCATCCTCAACCAAGAATTCCAGCAGTTGAGAACGGCACGTTGCATCACTCGCAGCCACACGCAAACTCAGCTCACCTAGGTAGCGGTAGAGTTTTACTCCTGAAAGTGCAACAGCTTCCATGACATCGTCTACTGCACGTGATGCAGTTTTCCAAAGCCGTAAGAAGTCTTCCCGTAAATCATTTGCTTCGACACCGTTAAGCAGGTCAACAAGTGCAAGGCAACCAGCTTCACGATACCTGAAATTCCGAGCATTTTCAAGTCGTCCCAACGCGAATTGGAACAGGAGGGCCCAATTCTGTTGAAGCAGTATTTTTTCTCCCTTGGCTCTAGCAGCTAATGCGGAGTTCCCTTTAGCGAACTCCCACAACTTGCCCATCACTGCTGACACCTTGCTGTTTGAATGAAACTTAAGCAGGAACAGCCAAGGCACCAGCTTCGTTTTATTGGAATAATCTTCTGCCATCCATTGCTTGCCAGCTTTGGCGACAATTGACGCATGAAATTGTCTGTCAGTCGTGGCAAACGAGAACTTGCTGGATCGCAAAATTGTAGCAGATGTAGACGATGATACAAATGATTCCCAAATTGGGGCAGCTGTGCTCAAGTATAGAAGCACGTACATAAGCTCCGGGTCACCGATATCAGCTGCAACATTGCTAACTTCGCGATACGCAGCATTTTCAACAATAGCGCTTGATGAGGATGACGAAGATGCTGTAGTAGAAGTCGGCACCTCATTCGAACTGTCATTGCTAGTGCCACCTTCATCATCATCACCATCACCAGCAGTATCAGCAGTAGACGCAAATGCCCGAAAGCATCGTAGTCTACGAAATAAGCTGTCACTAAATAGCGCACCCATTTCATTTGTTGGGGCACGTAGTCGTAGGTACGCAAGCCCTTTTACAGCACTTTCTTTTGAGACTTCATTCGTGTCATTGAGCATCGTGACGAAAAATTCATGTACTTCCAGAACTGAATGGGAGTAGGCTGGGGATCTGAGCACACTACCCCATGACGTAGCGGACATTAGTGCACTTCCATCTCCAGAAGAGCATGGCGCAAGACCGGCTGCACATATACACAGGAGCCAAATTGTCGCGTTCCGACGCACTTTGGGCTGACGGGAACCAGCAAAATCAGCCAACACTCGTTCGAAAACTACAGCGGCGCGATTTTCTGCGAAAGAATTGTACTTTGTCTCGCAATCCACTGTGAATTTTTCGCTACCATCATGCATTCCGAACGCGACGAGGGATTCACCTATATCAAACTGAAGCTCAGCTTCGGGTTCATCTCCGAGATCGAGCAGAGCATTCAGAGCATCTTCGAGACTACACGACACCTCTGAGGATAAGTTTAGACCAGGTAAACCAGACACTGCTCGACCAAGATTTTCGATCGCAACACGCTTCAAAGCTGCCAACTTTGGACTCAGTTGATCGTCAAAATGGACTGCCTTGAGCTTCCACCTAACCATAGCTTTCATACACTCGATCGCCTTGATCTTAAGTGAGATCCAGTCACTAGCCACAGAACTCTGCATGAAACCGCGTAGCGTGCCAATGAGGCCAATACCATCCAAGGCACTACGAAGTAGCCCCACCTTTTCTTCTTGAGAAAATTCACTTTTCGGATACGAAGCAAAGTTCGAGCCCTCATTGGTTTCTTTCTCCAGAAGATTAACCATCTTCTGAAAACAAGACAAAAGCAATTGCATCTCGTTGTTCGAAGCAGCATTTGCGTGAACAGAATCACAACCAAGGTAGCCCAACGCGCTTCCAAGAATGTATAGTACCCCAGAGAGCTCCTTTTCTGATGAGCTGCCTGCATCCAGCTTCTTAATGCCAGCCTCGACGAAGACTGACACGATTTGGGTGATGGTGAACGTCCCAGCACTGCATGTGAGCATTATAATCGTCGCGATGTTCGATAGGAACGCCCGATCTTGACTGATAGCAGCAACATCAAAAAGTTCCTTCACTTGACCAGACAAGATGGTACTAACACTTTTCGCATCGAATGCACACACTTCCACAACTGCGCTTGCTGTCGTTTCAACTATCGATGAAAGCTTTGCTGCAGGATCCTTTTGTTCTGATGGTCTCAATAGCGTTTGTAGAATGTAATCCACGACACACCTCCGCTTGTTGACGTCATCTTCGCTGAAATCGCCTTGAGAAGCTTTCATAATTTCAACACAGAATCGGACGCAGTTTTCAGCTGCCCCGGCGTCATGCATACTCACCTTTAGATCCCTATCAGGAAAATTAACTTGTAGACTGCTCGCTAGCGCGCTCGTCGATGGCAACGGCTTTGCAAACAAAGCTATATCAGATAAACGTCGTGTATCTTCGTCGGGAAATACGCCCAATCGTAACACAGCCAATCGCATAGCTATGACGTCACTTTCACCAGGAACCGAAGTCGTCAAAAGTTCAGCGCACCAGGCAGCAATCGCAGCTCGTACGCGCGCATAATTTTTGTTAGGGTCGAAAAGTTTCGAGCCGTTTAGTAAAGCAACCAACTCTCGGTGTACCTTGGTCCGCACTTCAAGCGTGGCAGTCTCCGCGTATGCGCCTGCGAAGGAGGTAAAAGCCTTGAGGGCATTGGCACCAGCACCAGTGTGACTCTCTTCTTCTGCAAGGCAGCGCACAAGCAACACCTGGAAAGCTTGTTCCGACGTTGCCACCATTGCGGGCGCGCGGTTGGCAAGCACTGACAGTGCTTCGTAAACACCCTGGCGGAATTCTCGCGCAAAATCTGCACTGGAAGCCTCATTCTCGGTATGCGGATTCATTAGTAGTCGTAGCAAGGTTGGGAACAGGACAGGACCGAGCAGTCCCTCGAGTAATTCAACCTGACAATGATGAAAAGTCCATTGACATAAGCGCACACTCGCCAGCTTAATCTTGTTTACAACATTTGGCGGCCGCAAGGGTTCTGTGCCAAACATCAACTGGCACAATAGTTGTAGCATCATGGGTAACACATTCGCTGCGGCTTTTGATGCCGAAAACAGGGTTAACGCCTGGAGAATACTTGCATCTGCTAATCGCGTCCGATCAGCCAGCAAAGTTGCATCAGCACCGTTAAAAGCACCAGAACTTTGCGCCACATGACTGCCTAGCACCAGTGACATCAGTCTGCGCATTACAGCAGCATCCTCCATCTCCATCTCCTCATACTTCATCACACGTGACAACTGTTCGTCGCTGAACGCTTTCACTGCGTGATGGAAAGAGGCACAGCCAGCAAGATAAACAGGCATTTTAAGCTTCGTAGAAATCTCCATCTCTTTCACAAGTTTCAGGGCGTCCAGTTGGCGTTCATACAGCGTTTCACGATTCAGTTCGTGCACCTTCACTCGTTGAAGTCGCTCTACTCGCGGCGTCATTAAGCCATACACTATGGAATCCGTAGTCGTTGCTGATGGCAGTTCATACAGCACGAAGTCCATCAAAAAGTCCAACACCACGTCGGCATTGTCGTCACTCTTGTACATCTGGCTCCCTTCATCACCAGTCAGCGATGACATTTCTTCCTGCTCTTGCTGATCTACAGTACGTTTCCTGCTCGGAGCGATAACTGAGGCACTGACGGGCAGAGCGTGCAGCAACAACCTGAAAAATGCCTCCTGATTAGCAGCAGAGAAAGTCGAGATTTTCTTGGAAGTTGCCGTTAACACTCTCGTCTGCTCCTCAGTTGACCCAGCGTCGAATCCCAGTTCTACATGTAGTAGGAAATAATGGTATTATCAATACACAGAATAATAAAATAAACTTTTTCCCATACCTATGAAAAGCAGAGCGAGGTTGTACGAGAAAACTGAGAGCTCTGGCTGTTGCAGCACTTGGCAGAGTGCATCCAGTGGTAGCACGGGGCGAGGTAGTGCCTGAAGACGTGTCTTGATATGGGAAACCACTTGCAGAATCTGCAACGTGTCAGTCACAATATTTACTTTCTTTGTCTTATTTGCCGCACCTTGTCTTTGAGCTGTAGCTCCAGTGGCGTCACGAGCGAACGGGGGAAGAGCGGGAGTAGCTGAGGCAGTAGTGACTGCAGCACCTGCAGCATGCGCTCGTCATCTACGCTCGCCAGGCGAAACAGCACGCGGTCCAACGCCTCGACTTCCTTGAGCAGATCCGCCATTTTCAGTGCGGAATTGGAAATTTACACGTCAGAATCAGATTCTGAATGATGGTCGATTACGAAACATTCTGATTCCGGTGTCTCTTTAGTGTCATGTCACTATTCTAATAGCATTATCTATGGGAGGTGAAGAGCAGGCGCTGGTGGCGACAGAGGAAGCCTGCCGCATCTACGTGGGGAATCTGCTGCCCAAGGCGAAGGAAATTCACCTCACGAGCAAGTTCGCGCGCTTCGGGACGATACACAACGTCTGGATTGCACGCAGAGTAGGCTGCCAACGCTCATGAGGTTGTGTGTAACTTCTTTCTGACGGTCTACTGCAGCCTCCAGGCTTCGCCTTCGTGCGGTTTGCGAGCCCAGATGCAGCACATCGAGCTGTAGACGAATGTAGTGAAGAAGCGATGGAAATTTTGGGCAAGATTGTACGCGTGCAAATGGCGGGGGACAAGGACAGGAAGCACTCGGAGGAACGACAGCTCATTAGCAGCACAATTGAAAGGAAGGACAAGGGCCCAGACTTAGTGAGTGGGGGTCGTTGTGGGAGGAGCAGAAGTCGCAGCTCTAGACGTCGGGAGAGGTCGGAGGATTCGCGTGGGGTTCACAGAAGCAGGAGCAGGGACAGATTGAGTCGGAGAGAGCGATATAATAGGAGATCGAGCAGCAGGAATAGGAGATACCGCCATGACAGACACGGAGATCGGAGAGCAAAAAGCACCAGCAGGTCCAGATCCAGACGACGAGGTGTAGATCGCACAAGTAGAAGTCGAAGCTGCAGTCGGGATCGTCGAAGATATGAAGGAGTGTGGAGAAGAAGCAGGAGTCCCCGACGGTAGAACCACATTCACGGAAATGGTGCAAGCCTTGTTCTGGAACAGCATCAGCGACTTTGTTAGGCTGGTGACGGTTGTGAAAAGAATGCAGCGAATCTTGGTAATACGCGAAAATGATGATCCGCAGTGTCACGGAAATGAATGGATTATTGAAATGTAGACCCATGAGCCCTGTCACGGCATAAGTTGCCGAGCATTTCCTCTATCATGCAGCGGCCAAGATTAAGGAGCTGTATGCAAACAACGTGGATGTAGTCGACGTGCTTGGGATGTGTTCGATGAGTCGGTGAATGTTGCGTCTTTCGAGTTTCGCGATCGAGTAGCTCCACATCAAGGTGTATCATATTTGGGGAAGTTATATTAGACTAGGATTCTTAGTGGCAGTGCCATTACCCACGGAACATCGAAATCGTTGAGTTGGGTGTTGACAGGAAAGCTGCATTGCTGTGTTCATGTATTCCTCCACGTGCTTTTCATCCAGGTCGAACTGCGGTCGAAGTTGAGAGACGAAGGCTGAAAACAATCCAGGACTACTCGATGCTGGATGTTCAGCTACTATTCAGTGCTTCAACACACGTGCGAAATCTATTTCGGAAGAATCAAACGCGGCCAAATCTATTTCATGATAGGAGACTGGTCGGCAGCACGCGCGTGCTCATTGCCGACTTCTCTGGTAGCACTCGACGATTGCGAGACAACAGCAATACCTGGTACATATTCCCAGGCGAACAAGATGCTTTACAGGGCAACTGCAACCGCAACTCGTGTCTCCTCATTAACACGCCGAAATGTCGTGGTGTGGACCACATTCGCGTAATCACCTGTGGAAACAGATTTGCCGATTACGCGCGGCCCGTCTGCAGGTGATCCGCAACCGCTCCTTTCTCTTGCCGCTCACGGCCACACGAATTCCTATTGCAGCGATACATGCCTTTGAGCGCTTTGGTGGACTGACCCACCGAAGCGCTTAGTCCAAGAAGCTGCAGTAGGAATTGTCAGAGTGGAGTATGCATACAATCGCTGACCTCGCCCGATGTTTTCAGCACCGCTGTCGCCAGCTCGAGCGAAACGACAGCGCCAACTACTCAAGTACATTGCAAAGCAACCTCCAACTGAGTGGCACTACACTAGTAGTGAGTGACCACTGAGCGAACCTATTTGGCACTGTTGCCCGGAAACATGTCTCGACGTTGCACCTAGCGATTCCAGGCCGACGTGTGGTCTAGCGCTGTTGTCAAACAAGGCGCAGCGAGAATCCACGCTGGAATGATGGCGGCGATCCAGTAAGCGGGGCTGCAGGAGCAAATCCGCGCTTCAATCCGCTTGCAGGCCTTGCACGAGACCTTGCTGCTTGCTTTCACCAGGTCTCCGTTGGGTTGACCAGCGGTCATATTTCGGCGACGCAACTCGACTGGAAGGCCAGAGACGGTGCAGCCATCAACGCATCCCCTTTCAATGTCGATTACGTCAGATCGAGCTCAGTCCGCAATTTGCGCCGCCAGGTTCACGTCTCCAGCTCGAAGTATGAGTCCACGTAAGCGCCAACAACCCGCTCCTGCACGGAAACTGCGCAAGTCGTGTTCGTTGCCGACGTGCACAAGTCCACCGGGTACCTGCATGCATTGCACGTGTGACGGCCGCTGCGGACGCCACGCCGCTGGACGCTGTGGAGGTCGTCGAGAAGGATCCGGTCGCGGCTGCAAGCGCGAAGGCTGCACGCGCGACGACCGCTGTCTACACAGCAACCGAGCTACGTGCTGCCATTGCCGCAACCTCGTGTGCTCCTCAGCTCGCGCTGTTAAGCGCCCACGCGTGACGACGCCGCTCGTGCAGCTCCAGTCTCGAGCGCAGTTCGTGTCCGCTCCGTTGCCACCTGTGTACCACCAGCAGATTGCTGTGCCTGCTGTAGCATCGACTAGCAAATCACAGCAGCCGGCCACTAGCGATGATCTGCTTGAAGCGGAGCTGCGCGCGTTCCTGCAGGACGCCAACCTTGGCGGAGACTTGGCACTCTGCGAATACAAAGAGTGGGCCTCTCGACGTCAGTACTGCAACTTGGTGGTGTTGGTCTGCGGTACACAGTTTAATCTACACAAACACCCGATGCTATTGGAGAGCCACAAGTTGCACAGCATGACGCGTCAAGTACTGGAGACCAGTGATAACAGCAATTTTGGCGGAGTTGTGCCTGTATTAGAATTGTCGGCGTTTCCTGGAGGTGCTGAGATGTTCGAGACGCTGGCCATCTACTGCTACACTGGAGAGATCTCGTTTTCACTTGCAAATCTTGCAGCGATGAACTGCGCCATTGAGTTCTTAGAGATGCGCGACGACGTTCGACAGAGCGCCAAACGTTTTCTCGACCAGCAAATTAGTCGAGGGAACAACGGATTGAGCGGCTTGTTGCAGGTAGTCAGCGCGGCGCATACACTTTCACAAGCACAACCAGAACTCTTCCATTCGGCATGTGAAACACTCATCGAGACGTGCATGTGCGCTCTGGTAGATAGAGGAGATACATTGGATGCAGACGCGATGCTGCAGCTCTTTACCTTACCGAGCGAGTTGTTCGTGGAACTCACTCAACGCGTTATTTCATCGAAGCCCCCGCCGTCGTCTGCCGTACGTACGACCTCGGAGATCGCAGCGGAGCTGTGTGTCCAAGCGAAGCTGGCGCAGCTCCACCGAGACGCGCAACGCAGTCTCAGTCCGAGTCACTGCAACCGAGTTCTTGCACAGCAATGTGTCCAACTGTTGCAGGGTGAGTCTGTTGAAGCAGTCGACGCCATCAAGGAGGAAAAAATGGAGACAGCGTGTGAGGAGCCGTTGGAGTTGTCCTTGCTGTTTACCAGTGACAAGTCGGACAAGATGCTGATCAAGCTCATGGACGACGACCTGTCCGCTTGCACGGTGTCCTCCAGCGATACACACGTCTGCTTCTCCGGAGACAACTTCCGCTTTGGCGCTCTCACCCTACCGGAGACCTTCGTTGTGTAGAGTCTACAGTAGACTGCAGCGATGTTGCACATCAATATCGAAATTACCACTCCCACGCCTCGTGCAGAAGGCGCGGCAGTACAGTCGTCCGTCAATATACAACTGCGTCCAAAACTGAAATGCCACGTGATCGTCAAGTCAATTTACAAGGTGCACTGTTATGGTCCTTGCAATCAATTGTGAATTCCTTTTGCATGCGACGAGCTCAGTGAAAATCAATGTGTTCAAAGCCCTTCAACCACCACGTTCCGTTTGCGACTAGCAAAGTGGTTTTCAGCGTATTTTTGTCCAATTGTTTTCGCGGTTCTATTTTCCAAGAAGTATAGCCGGATAGAGAACTACAGTAAATTAAATTTGTCCGGATAAATTGCCATTCATTGAACGACCCCAGTGTATACATATACGAACTCCATGAAAAGCTCACTTCTCCATTTGCCACGCAAGACTCAAGAGAGACGAGAGAAATGGCGACCGCTTCCCAATCGAAAGCTCCTCCCACCGCTGCATCGTCCAGCGCGTGGGTCGGCTACGTCGCCATGGTGCTGCTGGCCATGCAGTTCGGTCTGCAGCCCATTCTGTACAAGGAGTTCGCTGGCGACGTCAAGAACCGCTCGGTATTGGTCATCGCTTGCGAAGTCTGCAAGCTGCTACTGTCTTTGCTGTCTCTGCTGTCCTCAGGCGCACTGGGTCGTGTGCTTAAGACGTGGAGTCTGCACGACAGCCTCATGGCCTCAGGTCTGCCCGCCTGCACCTACGCCGTGCAGAACGTGCTCATCCAAGTCGCGTACCAGCATCTGCCGTCCATCGTGTTTAACCTCATCAACCAGACCAAGTTGCTGTCTGCTGCGCTCTTCCTCTACTTCCTCATGGGCACGCGCTTCTCCCTGCAGCAGTGCTTTGCTATGATGATGTTGCTGAGTGCTGCTGTGCTGTTGTCACTAGCCAAAGACGGTGGTGCTGACGACGTGGCTGCACCTGCCATCTCTGTGGAGCTCGGTCTTGTGCCTGTGCTGCTCGCCTCGCTGCTATCAGGTCTCGGTTCGGCGCTCACACAGCGCTCCATGCAGCAACACAAGCGCGATGCCGCTCTCGTGACCATGGAGTTGTCGATCTATGGCAGTCTGTTCCTCATGATGCCAGCTATTTGGTCTACTATCGTCAAGACGCCCGTGTCAGAGTCACCTGCTGCCAATGCCCTCGCCAATATCGACAAGGTGTTTGAGGGCTGCAACTACTACACTCTCATTCCCGTGGTGAGCAACGCCCTGGGTGGACTGCTTGTTGGTACGGTTACAAAGTATGTAGGCGGGGTCCTGAAGTCGTTCGCGCTGATCTGTGGTATCGCCTTCACGGCTTTCGTGGAGAGCTATGTGTATGGCGCGGTATTGCCCAACGAAGTGTTCATTGCCGCCGGCCTAGTTGCCACCAGTATGTCCATCTACTCGAGCTTCCCGTATGTCAAGAAGGAGTCTAAACCCAAAACCGAGTAGACAAATTCTCCACTTGCTAGTGAAGTTAGCAGCGAGACGACTGCTGTTCGAGTATATACCGTCGAAGTGGGGGGATAAGGATTCGTTGAGCACCTGTAGAGATCTTGCCACTATATGACAAAATATTTCTTGTGTAGAACAGAACACGGCCATCACATTGCTTTATCCCCCTATCCCAGTGTCTCCAACCGCGCTCGGTGCTGAGTTTTTCAGTTGACATTCGTCCGACAGCGTTCCAACTCGATCCGTAGCGAGTTTGCACCCTGGAGGAGCATTTTTACTCCTGCTCTACAGTACGTATACACCACGAAAACTTGTCCGTCGTTGCATGCACTATGTGTCCATCGATCTCGATGTCTACCGATACAAATAACATCTACAAGTACTTGTGCATTTGCGTAAATCCACGCTTGGCTTGCACCATTAATCGAGGTCAGCAAGTTGAAGTTATCAAACGTGACGCATCTGATCCACCAATCAGCATGCGTTTACAAAACCTTTTATCCCTCATGTTATAAATTCTACATATTAGGTTAGTTATCGCTATATAAAAACAAAAGAAATAAAAATTCGAATTCAATGCAATAATAATCGTAAACCTTAATAACTCATTTATACAGGTCCCCTTTCCATTACCCGCTTTCGCAGTCACGTGCGTGTCAAAGCGAGATCTTCCTCATTCCTAGACCCCATGGGCACCACCGACACTGTGACCGCTTTAGAGGGCGCGTCTCTGCCTAGTATCATCACCACGGGTCTGCTACTGGGACTGGTGCATGTTTTGACTGGCCCCGACCACCTCAGCGCTCTCATCGTGCTGAGTGCAGGTTCGTCATGGCGTTCGTGTCAGTTGGGAATGCGCTGGGGCTGCGGCCACTCGACGGGGCTCATCGTAGTCACTGCGTGCTTCCTGGCACTGAATCAACATCTGGACGTAGACACTTTTGGCAGTTACTGCGACTTTATGGTGGGCTTCCTCATGATGGGACTCGGGCTCTGGAGCTTGCGCTACTACCTCCTACTACGTCACAAATTACAACTTCAGCACCAACCGACGGGAGAGACGACGCCGCTACAACTTGAAGCGGAGCTACAACGGCTGAAGGAGGACATCAGTGTGGACAGCGACTCGGAAGTGCAAAAGATATTACACGCCCACCATCTGGACCACAAAGGTCCTCCGACGTCCACGCAGGACCAACCTACCACTAAGACCTGCTGCTTCGGTCTCATCACGACGGATATCAAGAACCCGCGCACACAGAAGCTCACGGCCTTTGCCTACGGTACTGCACACGGTCTCGCGGGCACTGGAGGTATTCTGGGTGTACTACCGGCGGTGATCCTCAACGACTGGACCAAGTCGTCTGCCTACCTCGGCGCCTTCTGCCTTTCCTCCATCTTCACCATGGGCGGCTTTGCAGCGCTGTACGGAGAGATCACGGGTCGCATGAGTCGATTCTCGGATTCGTCACTTGTGCGCGTCGGCATTTTCTCGTCCAGCGTCTCACTCTGTGTGGGCATCATGTGGGTCATCCTCGTCTCAACCGGCACTTTGGATGAGGTGTTCGGATAGATAACACGTGAACGACAACATTACTTGGTAAGACAACGACAGTCAATACTCCATTCGCATCAGAATATCAAAATTGAGATTCTTAATGTTACTAGCTATTGATTGGTACGTCGATTTCAATCTCCGAAGACATGATTTAGCACGCCCATAGCTTGCAACACGATCCATGTAATTCCTACACTAATCGACAGTGTTGACGATGCTACAGCAACGTATAAGCCCGCGCCTGAAGAACGTGTTGCTCCACCACGCTGCGTCAATTCCCCATAGAGAGCTGCAAACAACCCCATCGATAAAATGGAGCTCCCACAAAAGAACCCGAGATATACCAAAGCTCGGGAGATGTCCTTTTGCATGGCCAGAGTTGGCAACACTGCCAATAAACAACCCGGTCCCGCTGCACCGTGCACGATACCCACTCCTATACTAGCTGCTGACGTTGCAGTAAGCGACATTTTTGCACTTGGATGCTTTGGCGACTGCAGCAGAACATACGATGCATCTTGACACTGCACTTGACTCCACAACGACGTTGGCGACGACGCCAAATGGGGAGGACTTTGAGATAACTCAACGTCGTTGTACTCCTTGTAAGTACTGTAAAGTGTCCAAGTTCCGAGTAGTACGAGACAGACACCAGTCAAATACTTACACACATCACTGAAAATGCTGTTGGGAGCGAAAGCGTGACCAACTACGAATACACAAAGTAATGTGACGGTCAAAATACCCAATGAGTGTCCACATCCCCACTGTGCACCCAGCAAAAATGCGTGACGCCAAGTTTTTCCATTCGACAGCGCCACCAATGCCCCGATGTGGTCCGGTCCTGCAATAATGTAGTTAAGTGACAAACTGTTCCTAAGGGCAAATTTGAAGATACGCGTACCAGAGAGAACATGTACAATACCGAGTGAGACTGCAGCAAGTGCAACCCGCCACATCGAGCTGTGAAGAAGATTGATATCGTGTTCCATGTTCGTTCTACTTCAGAGATAGAGACGAATAAAAGTAGAACCGGAAGGTATACTAGTACACGCACGACCTTTCAATACGATTCGTTCACTTCTTTTTGATTATCTTTGAGCCACATATGTACTTCACATTCTGAATTGCAATGAACTCTGGTACTACGTCAATTTTGCTTGAATGTTGTTGTGCAATTGGCCCAAAACGTTATCACTCTCCAAAGACGACAGACATTTGGCCAGTTGCTTGCAGCCCAATCCACGCAACACCGACAATGAACGAGAAGAACGCAGAGAAAATGCCAATCCGGAACTCCATCACCAACGAATTGCCTCCAAGTCGACCTGTAATTTCTCCGTAGAGAGCTGCGAAAACGCCCATAATGAAGATCGAAGCTACGCAGAAGGAGCCCAAGTAAGCGACAGACTTGACCCAGTCGTTCAGCACCACAGCAGGAAGCACACCCAAGATACCACCAGGCCCGGCGAAGCCGTGAATTATTCCTACAAGCAAAGCCATGATCTGCACACACAAGAGCTACTTAGATTCGTTCCAAATCACAAACTATTCAAGTCACAAACCTTTTGCGTAGCTGGGTTCTCAAAGCTCGCATTTCGACAGCAAGTCCAGTTATTGGGATTCAACTTCGATGGTTTAGCAGGCTTAGCTCCTTGACACTCGGTGGTATCAGCAGCTTGACTCGAAGCACCATCTTTTATCAAAATATGAAAAGACGAAGACGGTGATACTGACGGTGTTTGCTCTTTCGTCGGAGAAATCGGAGACATCACGATTTGACGTATAGCTGCTGTATCAGCAGATGCCGTACTCGAATCTCTTCGCTGGGGTAGCGGCATGAGTTCCACTAAATTGGTCGGCGTCTGTCCCGTGCTGCTTCGACTACTATCAGCACGTCCACTTTCTCCACTCAGCGATTGTACTCCTTCCTTTAGCTGCGTCCGGTATTTCTTCCTCACATGCACCGCTGTCCACACTCCGAGTGCGATCATGAAGAAGCCAACCAAGTAGTTGAGGTAGCCGCCCACCTCGTCCAAATCCACCGTCTGACCGGCAGCGAAGAAAATGAGCGCCATGATGATGAGACCAATAGAGTGGCCGCAACCCCATCGAATCCCCAGAGTGAACGCTCGCCAGGACGATCCTGTGGTCATAGCAGCCAATGCGCTCAAATGGTCCGGGCCTGCACGAAGGACCATTTTAATCACTGATTAAAATAGAAAAAGATTCATTACCTGTTAAGACGTGCACGACGCCCAGTAGCAGCCCCGTGGAGATGATTTTCCCCACAGATGCACCCGATAGACTCGTGTGCTCCTCACTCAGCCATCGCGTCGTGATTTCCATTGCGGCAGATTTCTGCTGAGTTAATCCGTTGGCGACCAGTAGATTTGCAATGTGGCTGTTACCACGAAGCAAAGGAGACTGATGGAGCTGTGACAGTGCTGGCACGGATACCCGAAGCAGACGTGAGTGTGTGCAGCTGAGTCGCTGCCGTCGACACGTTGAGTTTGCTGCGTTTACGACCTGTACAGGTAAACATGTTCTAAAAATGCCATACAAATGTGCTGATAAAAGTTTCAGATTTCAAAATACGAATCCTAGAGATTGCCATACATTGATCCACAGCCAATCAAGTGGTGGCAGCGCATCACTAGTCAGCGCAATGCGACTTCGATTTGTAAGATTTCTAGGTTCACCAACTTCCTCTGACACTGTGCTGAGTCAGCACGCACGGCAAATACATGTATGGCAAGTGGACGTTGCTTCGAATGACCCAACTAAATGTCTTTGAGACCCAGTCACCTCCGTCTCCTTCTCGTTAAGGGAACAAATACTTGCGCCTTACGTTTAAACTCCTATTCCTGTCACGAGCTCATCGACGACATAGTTCCATTCGATACTGCGCTCCATTATTTACCGTGGTGAGATGACGAAAGCTCAACACATCACGATTCATGATGTAAGCGCGTTAGCCCGGTTTGCACAATGATTCATTCACGATACTGTTGGAACACATGCAATCACGTATGCTGCGAATGGATCGTGTGAGCTTGTTTAGACTGTAAATTCGATCTACCCCAAACGGATACTTTAGTGTCGTTGTCTCGACTATCGTAGCTACAAATACTTCAATTAAAATAAGTGGTTTATGCTTCACTTGTCGTCGTGACTTCGGGCCAACAAAGTCGGGGTCTACGCTAAGCACTGTCATGACTACTGCTATTCTCTCTTGTTAACACAGTGTGCAATGCGTGAGTTTTGCCATGTAGTTAGCAAAACCGGCAGTAAAACGTATTGATAGAAGATCGCAAGTTGAAGCTGTCAGCCAATCATATCACAAGACGACTAGAAGAAGATGCATGAAACGAGAAGGAAAGTATAAAGAGAAGGATATCCACACAACAAGAACCTTCCCAACAATAGTATAGGCACCTCCATTAGAGGCTCCATGGCCATTGAAGCCTGGTCCTCGGACCTTCTCATACCCAATTATGTACCCATCGCAACAATAAAGTATAAATCAGGGACTGGTACCATAACTCTCTCATTTCCAGAATCACCCCGTCGTAGTCATGTCAAGCGAAGGTTTCCCCATCGAAGGCCTCAAGGGCAGTCCCCCCAGTATCAAGACACTCACAGACATGGGCTCCCGTTGTCGTCGCATGCCTGAGAACGAGAGACTCTGTCGATCCGTTCTGGATCGCCTCCAGCTCCTCCACAACTCGGTGGCTCCTCTAGACGCCAAAGATCCATCGAAACTCAAGTACATGGACGTCATCGTGCGGTTCGTCAAGCTCATGCGTCGTAAGCCATTGCTACTGCGTCTAGCGAGCAGTGAGACGTTGGTCACGACCATTCGAGAGCTGCAACTGAACCTCAACGACGTGGCTCAAGCTCTGAACGAGCCTTCGACTGAGTGGGAGACGCACTGGGACAGTGACCGGGCTGAGCAGTATGGCAAACTCAATCAATTGGTCTCCAATGCCTCGGAACGGATGCTCGTGAACGAGTTCCGAGGCGACAAGAAGGTGCAGGAAGCTTTAATGAGTCTCCACAGCGGCATGAAGTGGAAGGGCCAATCACCCGAGATGCTCGAGCTCAAGCAGAAAACATTCAGTCGAGTGTCGAGCTATTTGAACCAGGAGGGACTGCGGATGTTCGACTGGTTCATCCCCATTGACGACGTCGAGTATGAAGACGAAGCTATTGGAGACAGAGGCACGTTCGGAGACGTGAGTAGAGGCACGTGGGTACATGATGGAGAACGAACGGAGGTGGTGGTCAAGAGACTTTTCCCAGAGACGTCGAGTGACTCGGACGATGCGTTCCTCCGACAATTGGAGCTCTGGGGCAATTTACCGGACAATGAGTACATTCTCAAGCTCTACGGAGGCTCACATGTCTCGAAACCACAGTTTTACGTCTGTGAGAATGCCCACAATGGCAATCTTGCAGACTTTTTAGAGGAGGAAAAGCACGAGAAAATGTTTTGGAGATTGTTCAAGCAAGTCACACTCGGACTCAAGTTTTTACATGAGAGGAACACAATTCATGGAGGTCTTAAGTGCAATAATATCCTGGTGGGAGCAAACTACACGGCCAAGTTATCTGACTTTGGATTTAGTACGGTGCGCAGTCTTTCAGCGGGTCTGAGTGGAAATGCCGACAAAGCGAACGCCAAGTCGATACGTTGGAAGCCAAAGGAAGTATTGGAGGAGACGGGCATGGATGCACCATACTTCGAATCTGATGTATACTCCCTCGCCATGTGCATGATCGAGGCAAAAACACAGGAAGTTCCGTTTGGAATGGACGATGACACGGATGCGATGGATAAAATCATGAAAGGTGTGAGCCACGAGCGTCCGAATGGTGTTTCGGATGAGGAATGGGCCTTTATCAGCCAAATGTGCAACCCGGACTTCAGGCAACGCCCCTCACTGGATCAGGTGATGAAACAGATCAGTATCTTTGCTAATGCAGAAGAAGAGGAACATCCCATGGCAAATCTCGCGTAAAGTTGGGTTGGTACTGTAGTATTACATTGCGTCAATAACTATTGCTGCTTTGATTTCGCGTAATTTACCAGATCCTGCGATTGATCCTGCGATTGATGGTCTCTAATTGCAGGACTGATTGGGTGTCATGCGCTGCTGGAACGTGTCATTTATCATGCGATGTCGAACTGGGGAGTAATGTCCAGGATATCATTGGCTCCCAGGAAAACGAGGTCATCTGGGTGGGCCCAGGTGGTGTACCGCGATGGTACTTTCAGAGCGTGACCTCATGTAGGAACCAAAACTGTACCAGGTGTGGATGCTCACAGTTGTCACACCATGACGAAATCCAATTCATGAAATTATGACTAAGCTGGAAACCAACATCGACAATAGTGTCAACTATGAGAAACGAGCATCGATTCAGCACATCACATCTATCCTGTACGTCCATACACCACCTTCCTTAATGCTTGATTTACTCTTATCACTCTGATCAACTCAACTCCTTCGGTGAACAGTTGATAGCAAGTCCTCAGCGTCGATTCCTGGTTGGGAACCCTGTCAAACTTTTCAAACAATCCATCGGGCTATACTGTAAAATCATTCGTAAGCAACTAGGAGCTTGATGTTCATTTCCAAGCGCTCACATGCTTTCATGCGATATGGAATTAGTTGGTAGAAAGTATCCACATCGTCGACAGAATGTATCGCTCGCGACTGTAGTCCATGTACACTCGGGACATTTCGCACCACTTGGCGATTCTTGTAGTGCTTCGCTTACATGACTCAACGAAGTAGTAACATCCTCTCCAACCAGACTTCGAATCAGCGCAATAGTTTCCAAGATGTCCGGTCGATCGTCGATATTGACAGCAATAAGCCGACTGATCACACTCCATTCCTTAAGTGATGCTTCCTTGGGACGTTCGTACGTGATACCTCCTACAATATTTTCTATGACCTCAGATTCCAACGTTTCCATTCCAAACGGAACGTCTTGAGTTAACGCTTCCACCATACACATGCCGAGCGAGTAAACGTCTGACTTGTACTGTGGAAGTGTATCGTAAGTTTCAACCAGTATTTCGCGAGGTTTCCAGCGCACCGCACTCTCTGCAGCATGTGCCTCCCGGCCAAACTGCGCTGACATGCCACGATAAGGAGGACTATAACCAATGTCCGAAATCTTGGGAGTATTGTTGTCGTCAATCAAGATATTGCTTCCTTTCAATCCATGGTGGACAATGTGGTGTGCATGTAGCTCCCGAATGCCCTCTGCTACTTTGAGAAACATGCTCCAAAACAACCCACGGTTTTCCTCTTTGTCCAAGAAATCAACAATGTCTCCATTGTGAACATCTTCACACACAAAGAACGGGGGACGTGCAAGATGGCACCCTCCATAGAGTCGAGCGATGTTGGGATGTTTCGGAAGATCATACCAAAACTGTAATTGCTTGAGAAACGCCACCTCCGAACCTAGATAATCATAGTACATCGTTTGCACAATGACATTCTGAGTGGTTCCGTCTCGATGATGCCATTTGGCGCGGCTAACGAAGCCACTCGATCCCGATCCTATTGGGTCTCCAATAATCGTCACATCTCTCTCAGGAATAAACCATTTGAAGATCGGTAGAATGGTTCTAGGTAGCTCGTCTACCTGAGCTACTGTTTCCGAAGTGATAGTTCGGCCCAGTAGACCTAGAGTGACCCAAAGTCGATCAAGAGTTTCCCGTTTCAACGCATCAAGATCTCCTGAAGTACCTCCTTCCAACCACACATACATGTCCAGCAGTACTTTTGTGACTTGCTTCTTGTCTCTCATCTCCCCAATGAGCATCCGAGGTGCAGCACCACTAACCAGATTTCTCAGTCTCTCAGCTTGGAAACGACGTCCACGCTCCCAATCGTCCGCCCATTGTTGTGTGGTGAGTCCAACACCTACGAAGATTTCATCCACTTTCACATTCAAGTCACGAAACGTGAACGCAATTGTTTCTCCACCCGCGAGACGCTCGAGCAGAGGTTTGAGACGCAACAGCTTGATAAATTGTTTGATGACGTCGCAGAACGCAGCTTTCCATTGATCGTCATGGGCCAGAACGGCGTCGTGGACATTTCTGAGTAGACCAAGGAGAGTTTGAATGAAGACCTCGCACTCAGGCAGCCGTCGGATTCGCTGCGGTAGAGCTCTTGTCAGCACGTCTGTACTTGGAGGTGAACCTGGTAGTGTCGTGATAGGAAAGCTCACAGATTCCATCTCGACAAAGGGAGCAACTCACTCAGTCTAGTCTTCGTGTAGTAGAAACTCGTCTGCGAGTGATTCAGCAGCGGTCGGATCCAAATCAGGTTGGATCCAAGCCGATAAAAAAGCATTTATTGGATTAATCCCGCCTTTATCAATTGTACAGACGCTTCAGCAGGAAAGATGGTGGCTGCGAAGCTGTTTTGCAAAATCGTTGGTGACAAGGGAAGCGTGTTCGAAGTGGAGATCGACGGTGGTGAGTCGATGTCCTCGTTTCAGACTCCGATCAAGAACCAGAGCGATGGAGCAAGCACTGATTCTTCAACGAAGCTACAGCTCTTTCCTGCCAAGCAGGGAGGGAGGGGTCCCGCAACGAAGATGGGAAAGCCGTGAAGCAGGACAGGAAGACTGCTCTTATTCAAGAGCTGTTGCACTAAGATAACGGATTATAGGGGAAGGTACGCTGGAGGACACATTGTTGGAGGGTATGCAAACCCTGGTAAAAGCCAAAAGCACGTGCTGGTTTGCTTCCGACGGGGATCGCCATTGAAGTTCGAGAAAATTTTACCCGTGAAAGTGAAGTCACTGAGCTGAAATTTTACCAAGTACGAGGACGAGCGATCCAGCTTAACTGTGGCGACTACTTCAGTAAAATTCTTGACAAGGTTGATTAGCTTTATGTCGAGCATGCCGGCATTGCCGATTCGAACGCAACCACCTTTCCGTTCCTTTGCTTGGAAGGATCATTAGGAATGGGGAAATCGCAACTGGCGTTTGCTTTGGGAGGAGAAGGACTACGATATTGGTTTTACTGGCCTGCAATAGTTGTAGCGTACTCGCAATGAATGTATCCGAATTTTCGACAAGTTTCGCTAGAATTCTTAGCAATGTCCTGCACGACGGAATATTTTCTCCCAAGCATCTTGCATTGCTTCGTCTTTTAGTGGAATATGTTGGCACGGTAGGAAGTGAGAAATAATTTGTGAAGGTCCCCGCGACTCCCAGTAGACTGGCGAATCAAGTTTGCGACCTTAGCGTCATTTTCCATAACAATCACTACTAATCCACAAGCACGAAATACATTACGTTGAAACATCCTCCTTCCATCCTTGTTCACGTTTGGTGACATTTCATTTAAAATGAAGAACGGCAGAGTCTTTTTCTCAGTAATCATCTTTTCACGCGCAGCCAAGACACACTCAGATCGCACTTGTTCATGGACAATAAGCCCGATGAACGTGGTGAACGGCAACTGTGCCACCAGCCAAGATCCTGGAACCGCGATCGAAATGAGAATGAAGCTGTCGAGTTGCTTTGTAGCAAGGAGAAGGTGAAGAGTGTGGCGCAGGCGTTGGTCGCGTAATTAAGCACAGAATTGCAAGATCGAAGGACTCCTGCAATGAAGACATCGATGACGACGAAGCGAACGTCCCGAGTTCAGACAGGACGATTCATGACAATAACCAGCTTTTCACTCTTTTGACGAGTATGCGCTTCTCGGACAGCAAATAGTAAGCGCATCGAACTGCAACCTTAGTTGGGAGGAGCCAATGACTTGACTAGTGTTGGTAAATGGCACTGAGTAGTCGACCGCGAGGCTTGCTTGAATGTCGTTGCTTTGGTTCATTTCTGCTTAGGTATTAATACGAATAAAGAAACGAATGCATCGAGGAAGGAGGGGGGTTGTAAAAATGCTGGGGACAACGGAAGCGCGTTCTCAGTGAAAGTGAAAGAAAGCGACACGGTCGACGATGTGAAGGACGCGATCAAAGACACGAATGAAGACGTTAAGGCTCCTGCCCGTAACCTGTAGCTCACCCTCGCGAAGAAGGAAAACGACGCGTGGCTGACAGAGCACGATGTAAAACACGGTGTGAACGACATCAGTGGCATGAAGATTTGGATGTTGCGAGAGCAAAAGTACGGAGCGTCGGGCTGTCGAGTGATGAGTTGGGTGAAGTGAGTGAAGAAGAGGAAGCAGCTGGAAATGGTCCTGTTCATTTGCTGCTGGTGGTTCCGGAGCTCGTTCCAACTATGACAACCGTTTCGACCAAGCTTGGAGAAATAAGTGACTTGATTTCGTTCGCAAAATGCAAGGGAAGTGGCAGTTGGGTGAAATGGTTAAAGCAGTTCGTCTTGAACGTTCGGATGGTACATGTATCACCGATTCCGGGGGTTGTGCTCTTAAATGAAACATTCGCAAGATTTGAGGACAATTGCAAGCACATCAAGTTCGATGCGGGAGACTGTGAGTTTGTGCGCAGACTGTGCCACGGTTTGTCTACTCCTTATGACAGCGAAGCGGCCTTAGCACAGAAGGCGCGGGAATTGCTAACAGAATACCTGTTCGTTGACAATTCAGGCTCAAACATCATACCAATAAATGTTAATGGATCAGTGTCAGATGGTTCATATCGTTTTGGAGATGCGCTGCTACTTAACCTGGAATGTAAACTTCAGAAAGGAGAGGGTGGTGGGGATCCGACAATGCAGAATGTTGCATACTACATCAAGAACTTGCCACGCGTGCTTGACCGGCAGTTCGCGTGTTTTTGGTGGATATTTGTGGACCATACATGAGTGTGTTCGGAATAATCAACACGGGCGACGAAGAAGCGATTTGCGAGCCTCGAGTCATGAGCTTCCCACTACTTTTTCTCGACGAGTGGCTGATGATGTCGTTAACTCGCATGTGCGCGTCATTGAAGACTGGTGTGCAGGAACTGACGGATGCATGCAAAGAGCTCAGTGCTAACCGTCAAAACCGTGCAATTGCTCTCAATCAGTTGAGATGCCCGTACAAAGGTTCGTTTGGATGGAACGGAACACAAGTCTCATTTCAATATGTCGAAGTGGTTCAGCGGTTTGTTTTTAAGGCGTGTTATGATGAAGATAACGTTATCATCAAGTTTGCCAAGCGCTACGGGAAGGAAGTTCATGAGTATTGTGCAAGCGCTGGATTTGCACCCAAGCTGATGTTCTACGAATCTTTACCAAATGGTTGGGTATTCGTCGTTATGGAACAACTTTCGTTGGTACCCCTTCGTCAGACCAAATGGTATGATGGTTCTTAACCAACTGCTCAAGATCAAAAATGCATTAAAAGAGGAATCTTTTGATCTTCGGGAGAATAACGTGATGTGGGATCCCCTGCACAACCGAGTCACTTTGATCGATTTCGATTTGTCGGGGAAGGATGGTGTCGACACATATACACCATTTATGAATGCTGAAATAGTTTGGCCGTTAGGAGCAGAGTATGGGAAGCCGCTTCGAGTTGCACATGACGAGCATTGGTTTGATTTGATTGCTGATTGATACAGGTGATCCTTATAATTATTTATTCCGAGTTATCAGTCGTATTTAGTTAAACATTCGTAAATATCGACGCTCTGGGCATCCGCTACGTTGACGCTGTCAGGTTGTTGTCCACAGTTTGTTTGAAAATTCTTGCACTAATATGTACTTACCTACTGATTTTGACATAATGACTGAACTTCATGTAGAATACCCCAATGTAGACCTGCTGTTTCTAAACTATAACCTCAATTTGTTTTCGGTACTGTATCGATCAGCCTTAACAACATAGATCACCCCCATTGTCAACTTGATTAGACGTAAGAACCGAACCAGTTGCTGAGATCTTCCCGACGTCACCACCTTGTTTGCTCTCTCCAACTTCCTTCATCTCTTCTGGAACCAACCAAGGGATGTTCTTTTCGGCCAACTGAGTTATCGTTACAATAACATCATCAATCGACGGTCTTTCGCGAAAATCAGCGGCACAAAATGTGCGAATTAACTCCCAGACCTCCTCTGATGCTTTGGATGGACGTGTAGGTAGTTGTCCATCACGAACCCAGCCGACAACGTCATCATCATTGTCCATGCCGAATGGAATGGCCTGTGTAATGGCCTCAATCATGCACATACCAAGAGCGTATATATCCGATTCCAACCGAGGCTCATCCAGCCCACTTCCTTCCAACACCTCCTTTGATTTCCACCGAACAGTCTGAGATAATGCCACAGACCCTTTGTCACTCAGATTTAGTGACAGACTGCGCACGCTGCTGAATCCGAAATCTGCAATTTTGGCAACGTTGCCGTCTCCTATCAAGATGTTGTTCCCCTTGAGACCACCGTGGACAATCTTGCGGTCGTGAAGGTGTTTGATCCCTTTTGCTACATCCAAAAACACTTTCCAAAAGTGCTTTTGGTTCTCTTTTTCCTCGAGGAACTCGAGCAAATTCCCATTGTGAGCATCTTCACAAATGAAATAAGGAGGCGAACTCACATGATTCCCGCCATAGAGCTTGAGAATGTTGTCGTGCTGTGGTAGATTGTACCAGAACACGAGTTGCTTGAGAAACTTGTCCTCGTCATTGTCATCCGTGTCGAAAAACAAAATCTTGACCACCACATCCTGGCGTTCACCACAATGAAGCCACATACCCCGTCGAGCTTCTGCGAATGTACCAACGAGACCGATAGCTTCATCTTCGTAGTCGACATCATCTCTCGAGACAAACCACTCGTAGATGGCCATACCATTGAGGCCCTTGCATTCCAAGACACGATCCAGAATCGACCGTCGAAGATCCGACAGTTCACTGGTCGGGGCCATGTCGATTGCATCTCGGAGTTGCATTATCGCGTCTTTCAGCTTCTTGTCACCATCAACTTCGTTCGCTAAGCGGTGGGCTGTACGATCTGTCACCAAGGTCTTGAGTGTATTACGTTGCTGGGCACAACCGGCGTCCCAATTTCGTTCCCAGTCGGACGTGTCGTCCAACTCCAGTGCCTCGAAAATGCTGTCGAGTTTGCAGTGAAGCTCTTTGATCACGATCAATGTGGTGTCGCTTTTAGCCAAGCGGACGAGGAGAGGTTTTGCTGTGAGTAGTCTTGCAAACCGAACGAGAATTTTGCAGTAGACATCTCTTAGTGTGTCGTCGGGATGCTCAGCAACGGGGTCATGTGATTGTTTTAAACGGTCGAGAAGGTCGCTGCATAGTATGGCAGTCTCAGGCATCCGCACAGGGATCCTGTCAGTGAGATCATCCAGCACTTCTACACTAGACCTAGTGATATTGAGTCCACCCACGAGGAAGCCGCTCATCCTGAAGATGTCGATCGAAGAGGGATAATGCGAAAGTGCAGACACCCCTTTGCAGTCCAGGGAAGTTGAGATCATTCAAGATACTTTTTCGCGCTGTCCACAAATGATAACTCAGCAGACGTGCAAGTAGTTAACCCATGCAAGTGCCAAACTGCATGGTAGATATCGTTCTTTGCATATTCGCGTTTGCTTCTTAAAGATCTCGCGGGATGGATTGCTATCATTTCGAATGGATGTGGACACTGCCACTTGCATTTCTACCAAGTCTGAAGTTGCTATGGGTGATAAGGAACCATGCACCGCGAACGTCCAAGCGAACGACTACCAATTCGGGCTGATCACCGCCAAGATACTCGACGACTTGGCGGCTGTGTGGGTGGGTCCGAACAGAGTGTTCAGCAGTGTGGTTAGCCGGATCCGAGAGTTACTAGCAACGGAGCGTCTCCGAAATGCCCCAAGGAATGTGCAGATTCGAACGGAACTCGAGATCGACGATCTACTGCAGGAAATTGAGACGTCCATCTACTGGAACTCGAGTGGCAACGATACAGATGGAGTGAACGCCATCCCTCCAGAAGTCACGGGAGTGCTTCATATGCCTCGGCAAATTCAATATGTGCGTGGAATTCACGAACGATTGCTAGCAATTTACCGCTCACTAGCTCCAACTCAGAGTGATACGGGGCAATCAGAATTTGGTGACTGGGTCGAGGGTTGGCTAATCGATCGTAGTGAACAAGTTGCGTTCTTTCACAGCATCTTCGAGGCTGGTCACAGTGAAATGCAGCTAACGGATACGGCTGCTGCTGCCGTGTTGAGCGAGATTGACTTTTGGTTGAGACGACCAAGTCAAGTTACAGCAGAAGAGGTGAAGCTCATGGAATATATTAAGCTAACCGTGAACAGTACGCTCCACACTGCTGAGAATGTAGAAATCTCAGTCAAACCAAACCGTCCATCAGAATCTGCGTGGCCTATTCAACGTCGTGATATTGATGTCAAGTTTTATGAAGGGGGTGGCGTGTATCATGGAGAATGGCAGGGTGCTTCTGTAGACGTCAGAAAAGTGAATGGTGACCGCCAATCTGTAGATCGTGAAGCTGAGATCTGGAGTGGACTGAGTCACCCTCACATCGCGAATTTACTGGGAGTTGCAGCTACTGACGATGGAATGCTCTTCATCACTGAACCAGCGGAACATGGAAATCTGATCAAATATTTGGAAAGCCATAGCCAGGAAGTCTGGCAGAAGCTGCATGAGGTGGGAATTGCTCTGGAGTACCTCCACGAGCGTGCGGTTGTCCATGGGGGTTTGAAACCAGACAACATCCGTATCGGACGTGATGGGAGAGCGAAACTCGTAGGGTTTGAGCGCAGTGTGACTTCGGAGAATCTTGCATACCGTAACATTGTTGGCGATTGTAGTTGGTATGCTCCAGAGTGCTTGAACAGCTCTGAAAACACGTTTTCCTCGGATGTTTACTCTTTTGCGATGTGTATTATCGCTGTTGTCAGTGGCCAGCCTCCGTTTGGAAAGACCATGAGTGATGCTGAAATTGGCGAGCAAGTTAAACGGTATGGTCTCCGTCCTGAGCGCTCGAGCGTGTTCAATGATGACCAATGGGAACTTGTGGACAAAATGTCCTGCTTGAAAGCAGGAGAACGAATGACAGTGGACGACATTGTGAGACGTCTTGCCCAGTTCGCTGCAGAAGAGAAAATGGTAACTAACCTAGATACCCGCAATAAACCACTTGAGCAGCGAGTATCTGATCGTGGACAATGGGCAGACGCCCCGTTGGCTGTAAAGGGAGGAGATACTTGCTCGATCGTTCTAGATTCGCTTACTTTTTCTGCAGCTGATGCACTAAACACAAACCACCCGCTGACAATTCCAATGAGAGAGCTGTTCATTCATGAATGCGAGCGTCGAGGTGGCACAGCTCACGTATCTCGTCATTTAGGCTCCTGGTTGAACTCGAAAGTGATAATCGAATACCTGTGCAGCACTACTGAGATCAACTTTACCCGCATCGCGGAGGTGTGGTTCTCACTGAAACATCCAAACGTTCTTCAGCTCTATGGAGTATGCGAGGCTGGCAATCGAAAATTCTTCATCTGCGAGTATCCACAGGAAGGTAATTTATGCTCGTATTTGGTTCTCCACAAAGAAAAACTTTGGCACACACTGCTTGACATTGCGCTTGGTCTACGATATCTGCACTCTCGTGGCGTCATGCATGGTGACTTGAAGTGCCATAACTTTCTAGTGGACCGAGGCGGAAAAGCAAAGCTAGCTGGATTGGAGTGCTACACCAGTATGTCCAATGCTACGACACCAACTGATCGTGAGGGAGAAGAAGAAGAAAAAGAGAACGACATACCACGAGCCCCCACAAGCTCTCGATGGAGAGCACCAGAGTGTCTCAAGAACTTCGGTCAACTAGATTCGAGTCAATCGGATGTCTATTCTTTTGGCAAATGCATTTTTGAAGCTTTGACGGGTGAGCTACCCGAAGGAAATCATAAACCAGACTTTGCCACCACCGGTTGCCTTCCGAATGAGCGACCGAGTACGTGCAATCATCACCAATGGACCCTTATTCAAAATATGTGTGACGAAAATCCCGATGAACGTCCGTCCATGTCTGCGGTTGTACAACAAATCGCTCGATTCATTGCCGTTGAAGAGGCTGTTAAACGTTCAAGGAGCGACGAGGTCCTTCGAGTTCTACAGAGTACTCCGGATCTTCGTCCACAGCTTCATGCAATGGTTCTCGATCATATGCCTGAAGAAGAAGAAAAGTATGCCGCAGATAGAATTGAACACCAGCAAACCCTGTGCAACCTTAGCAACATCGCTATGGACGTGATTTCTCAAATGGGCGATTTCCATGATCTTGAAAACAGGCTGATGAATTACACTTTTCAGGCGGTCAAAACTGTCGAAAGGTATAATTGCCAACAGAATCAACGTGCTGGTCTTACAGATCTGTGGCAAATTGACCACGCTGACGTAACACAGTACGGCGATTCGCTAGGCAGTGGGGCTGTTGCTGAAGTTTATCTTGGAGAGTGGATCAAGACGAAGGTGGCGCTTAAACGCTGGAAGAAAAATGGTGAGGAAGCTGCTGCATCCTTCGACAACGAAGTGTGCGTTTGGTATCCGTTGAATCACCCCCACATCATTAACTTGTACGGGGCATACAGGACTCCTATGCTGACGTGTGTGTGTGACTACGCCGAGAACGGCAGGATCACACAGTACCTCAGCAGGCCTGAACACCAACATGAGGTGTGGCAGATGTTGTATGAAGCAGCACTTGGACTACAAGGTGTTCACGCTCGAGGTGTCATCCATGCTGATTTAAAGTGTGACAACATACTGGTGACAGCAAATGGGAAAGCAAAGATTAGCGATTTCGGACTAAGCTTACTCTGTGAGCCTAAGTCAAGGCGATCGATGGATAAAGAAAAGAAGCCGTGTGGGCTAAATGTACTGAAGAGTAGAGCAGTTGGTGCGTATCACTGGAAAGCGCCCGAGTTTCTCCAAGGTGAACCAGCAACGAAAATGTCTGATACATACTCTTTTGGCATGTGCATCATTGAGGCGGTCAGTGGAAAAAATCCTTGGGGTGATCATCTGGGCTCTGCCGTGACGACAAAAGTGAAGAATGGTGAGCTCCCTACAAGACACGCCAACTTTAAAGAAGACGTTCAATGGAATCTCGTGAAAGCAATGTGTTGCAGAGATCCCAGTGAAAGGCTCCGCCTGGACGATGTTGTTCGGACTCTGAAAGTGTTCGCGAGACGGTCAAGTCAAGTGTGGCGTGGTCTCCAAAATAAAGTTGAGGCTCCATCCGATTGCTTGAGTTGAGGGAGATTCGTCTGGTCGAACACGTAGTGATACAAACGATAACTACATACGAAAGAATGAGTTAAAGTGGTTATTGTGGCATAGTTCATAGTAACACAAAGTGAAGGTGATAAAACTATAGGAAAACTGATACACATTTCACAACATTTACCTGAGTATTACACTTGTACACATGGACAGCGACTTCAAGACAACTTGGTGAGTCTGTGGAGTGATTGAGAACGCACAGGAGCATTTGATACTGAATAGGGACCTGAAGTTGCAATTCAAGCTTTGTTTCACCTTGGTATGAACACATTTGTAAATTCCAGACGAGGGTCCGTAGATGGTCATCGAAGACGACAACAAACTTATGACGATGTTGCTCGAGAAAGAAACCACATTCTCGTCCTGATGGCATGAGAGGCGGTGATTGCACCTAGAGCTTCCTGTAGGAGTTGCGGTTCGTCCATGACAGCAGCTCAGTAGAAGAATGTCATGCCCGCGTCTGGCTGCTTAGCAAGCAGGCCAGAGCGCATGGGCGCAAAGGCTCTGGCATGCTTGCTAAGCAGTCAGAAGCACTTGTCACTGCGACGGCTGCCTTGACGGGCCAGCAGTCACAGTGACCATGCATTTAGCAGTAGGGAACATGCATTTAGTAGTAAGGAACATGCATTTAGTTAGATAAACATGAAGTGCCACAGAAAAAAGAGAAAAACATGCAGGGTAGCAACAAAGGCACGAAAAGAAACAGAAACAAGCAAAAGTACTAGGAAGCCCCTGTAGAACAGGAAGGCATGCATGTTTAGGGAGACCAACGTTATTCATTATTAAATATACACACTACCCCGCACTCGAGACCAACGCCCAAGGCTTCACTACAAGACAAACACTCCGCAACTTCAACATCGACCAACACTCTTCTCCGGCAAAAACCCGACATTTGGTAGCACTTCGGGGGGAAGTGTTGCTGGAGACTGCTGTGACCAAGCGCTTCGTGCTTTGCTGCTAGGGGAGCGGATCTGGTGGGCATCGTGTTGCATACGTGTAACCAGCCCCGGTGAACCTTGCCTCAAATCGTGACCACTGTACTACAACCTTTCTTGCCTACGTACTAAGTACTGCTTCTAGGAGCGGTTAGGGCTTGCTTTTGTGAGTTCCTTAAAATCTTAGACGGCATTTGTGAAGCTGTACTGGTGGTTCAGTAGCCAACTTCAACGTGGAAGTTCTCAAGTCAACGACCTGCCCAATCGCATACAGTCAAATTAGGAAGTAGTATAGGTTATTTCCTTTAACAGGTTTTCTCTTTACTTTCTTTAAGTCAGTGCCTCTTAGAAAGTAGTTGCTCTCACCGGTATCAAGTTTCAAGGTATACAGTTTCGAGGTATACAGTTTCAAGTTTCAAGGTATACAGTTTCAAGGTATAAAGTTTCAAGGTCTCAAGTATGGCAGACCCGGCCCAGCTGATGCATAGTATGCTAGCGGCCATGGAGAAACAGACAGAACTCATCGACGAGCTGCGTAAGTCACGGCAGCTGTCTGGGTTAAAGCTGGATGGGATCAAGTTACCCAGCTACGGGGGGACGCTCAAGGAATCGTTCCAACTATACCGGGAGCAGGTTGAGCAATACTTTTTAGCGAAAGGCATAGACTGGAAGGATAGTAAGTTGAGTAAACGCATTTTGGCTGTATTGGCGGGGTCGCTGAAGTACGGAGCTGCGCAGTGGTACATCGTCAAGAAGGACGATGTGAAGAGTGTCGAAGACCTCTTTGAGAAGTTAGAAGAGGAATTTGTGCCTCCGGATTTGCAAGAACGTCTCCGCGACCAGATGAATGACTTGAAGGAGCGACAGTGCAAGGATTTACCTGACTACATCAGCAGGTTTAGGCACTTGATTACTCAAGTCAAGGAGATGAGCGAACTGGACAAGATCATGTATTTCCTACGTGGTCTACCCTCGAGTATCCGCGAAGAAGTCCAGTATCGCAGAAGTGCAACGTTGACCGACGCTATAACAGTAGCGCTCGACTATGACCGGTCTCACTCGCATCGAGGACGCTCAGATGGAGCACGCGACAGACCAAGGTACCGATCGTATGACAACAGACGATCGAAGAGTAGTGACGATGGACCTGTGCCGATGGAGATCGACAACGTGAGGGTGCCATCGAAAGAGGAGTGTAAGCGCCGAAACTTGTGTTTCAGGTGTGGTAGTTCTGCTCATCGGGCCAGGAACTGTCCTGCGCAGCCGATGCAGACAGCAAGACGTAGCGCGCCGAAGTATAACTACTCGGGTCATGCGCAAAGAGGGGGTAACACGCGAATGAACATGGTTCGCGAAGACGATGACGATAAGGTAAACACTGTCATCATGGACCGCGTGACAATGAACGTTGTAGACATCCAGGAGCAAGCGGATGCGCTACAAGCCTTCATCGAACAGACGCGTAAGGAAGTGGAAAAGACTTTCACTGCAGTGTCGGAAACGACAGAGGAGACTGGCTTGTGTGGACTACAGTCAGTAAGGGAACCCGAATTGCATGCGATGCATTCGGAAGAGGAGCCTGGTGTGTGCGGATCACCACCAGAGCGGAAGCCTGGATTGCATGCGATGCATTCAGAAGATGAGTCTGGTGTGTGCGGATCGCCGCCAGAGCAGGAGTCTGGATTGCCTGTGACGCATCCAGAAGACGACGTGGTTAAGCAAGGATCGCGACCAACGTCAAGTGTACCGACCGACGTTAAGGTCAACGCAGTGAAGTCCGAACGCAAGAGCAACCTTTTCCTTAAGAAGGGTCGCGTCAATGGCAAAGATGTCCGTATTCTGTTGGACACGGGTGCAAGTACGAACATGATTAAGCCAGGGTTGGCGAGCACCGTACTGTTGTCAAGACGCTTACAGGCTCAACGCTTTGATGGGACGTTGACTCCACTGACGGATGTCAAGCATGTTGAAGCGCCAGTGAGCATGGACGGTTATTTCTTTCCGACGATGGAATTCGTGGAATGGAAACTGTCAGAATCGCACGACGTCATATTTGGAAAACCGTGGTTTGAAGAGTTCAATCCACAAGTGAACTGGCAGACGGAAGAGGTAGTAATACCAGAACGTATGCAGTTTATGGACGTCGATGGACCTACGTTCACGAATACATTGAACGCAGGCGAGTATGAACAAGTGTTCAGAGTGAAGCTACAAATCGTGCCCGATCTGGAAGTGATTCCAGAGCCGATTAGGAAAGTCGTAGCAGAAGAGTTCAAGGATGTATTTCCTGAACAGTTACCGGATGGATTGCCTCCGATGCGTGAAGTCAATTTTGAGCTTACGCTAAAGAAGGGAGCGCAACCGAGTACTCGAGCTCCGTTCCGGATGTCAAAAATGGAACAAGATGCTTTTGAGGAATTCGTCAAGGACAAATTGCGCAAGGGTTGGATCGAAGTTTCAAACTCGCCATGGGTTTCGAATATCTTCGCAATTCCAAAGAAGGATCCGGTTACGGGAAGAATGCCGAAGAGAGCTGAGTGGTTACGTAGCGGGAATCAGCAAATTCCGTTACGTTGGGTTTTCGACTACCGCTATCTCAACTGTGTGACTGTTATCGCCAAAATTCCTTTGCCTCTAATCGAAGAACTTTTCGATAAGATGGTAGGTTGTGTCATCTACACGTTGATCGACCTAGCGCAGGGATATCATCAGATGAGGGTGGTAAAGTCAAGTCGACCGTACACAGCGTTTCGAACGCACAAAGAGACGTACCAGTGGTGTGTTGCACCTATGGGAGTGGCAGGCATGCCTGGAACATGGTCTCGTTTGATGCACGCGCTGTTCGACAAATTCGAGTTCGTTGTTGTGTATCTCGATGACATATGCGTCTTCTCCAAGAGTATGGAAGAGCATGTGGAGCATTTACGTGCAGTCTGTGAAGTACTGCGACGTGAACAGTTGTATGCTCATTTGTCGAAGTGTTCGTTCGGTCAGACAGAAGTGGCATTCCTAGGACACATGGTGTCTCAGGCAGGAATAAGTGTTGATCCGAGGAAAACGGAAGCAATCGCCAAGTATCCAACTCCAACTAATAGGAAAGAGTTGTTGAGTTTCTTGGGTTTGGCAGGGTATTATCGTAGATTCATTTACGATTTTGCTGAACTTGCTCGTCCGTTGAGGGATTTAACGAAAGCATCGACTCCGTGGAATTGGTCGAAGCCTGTGGAAGAAGGCTATTTGCATCTCAAGTTAGCACTTCAGCAAGCGCCTACGCTGAAGCTGCCGGACTTTGAGCGACCATTCATCGTAACGACGGATGCATCAGGACACTGTATTGGTGGTGTTCTATCGCAGAAATACGACGGAGCAGATCATCCGATTGCCTTCTACTCGAAGAAGTTGGATGTACATGAGCGTGGATGGCCTACGCACGAGAAGGAACTACTAGCAATCAAAGTGGCTACGGAGAAGTGGAGACACTATCTGCATGGACGACCATTCGATGTCTATACAGATAACTCGGCGTGTTCGTGGATGTTGCATCACCCACGAGTGTCACCCAAGATGGCTCGCTTCTTGACTCATTTTTCACAATTTGAGTTCACCTTGCATCATGTCAAGGGCAAGGCTAACGTTGTGGCAGATGCTCTATCACGTCCGCCGCGGGATGCTAAGGATGAGGAAGAGGATAAGGAACCACCTCTACCCGACGTGACGTATACGGTTCATGAGTGTGACGACGCATGCGAGAAAAATGCGGCGCACATCGATGAACATAGAGCGAGGTCTTCAGTGTTACGGAGCCTTTCAACCACAGATTCTCACTTGTTACTCGACGATGTCGACTTACGGGGGAGAGTCGTCCGATTGGCGTACCGCAGCAGCAAGTCAACACCGTCGACTATCATTTTGTGAGTCCACACTTAGCAAGCGAAACGAAGAGAGAGTTCCAGCGTGGTTACGCGAACGACCCTGCATTCAAGCATCAGTGGTCTAAGGGGACGGAAAAAGAAAAGTTCGTCAAGCACAACGGTCTTCTGTATTTTAGGCAGAAGAAGGGCGAAACGGTATATCGACTTTGTGTGCCGAAGTCGAAGAAGCTCCGCACAGATGTCATCATGGAATGTCATGATGGAGCAACGTCCGCACATCCAGGAGGTCGACGTACGTACCTGAAAGCAGCACAATGGTACTACTGGCCGACGATGGATAAGGACATAAGGGAGTACGTACGCACATGCGAGACGTGTGCACGATGGAAGTCCAGCAGCCAGAAGAAGAAAGGACTGCTTATGCCGATTCCCACTCCGAACGAATGTTGGGAAGTAGTGTCAATGGACTTCATCACGGGTTTACCAGCGTCAGAGGGTTACGATGCTATATTCGTTATAGTGGACAAGCTCTCCAAACGACCAAAGTATGCTCCAACATACACGACGGCTGACGCAAAGGACACAGCGAATGTTTTCTTTGATGCTGTTGTCAGACACCACGGATTACCAAAGGTGATCATCAGTGATAGAGACTCGAAGTTCCTTTCGGACTTTTGGAAGTCGCTGATGAAGTTAGTGGGTGTCAAGCTGAGCATGACGACGGCTCACAGAGCACAAGCCGATGGTCAAACGGAACGTCAGAACCTAGTGCTGGAAGATGCACTTAGGTGTATGGTGTCGTATCACGGTGACGATTGGGTGAAACATCTTGGAACAATTGAGTACGCACATTCAACACTTGTGAATGCGTCCACGAAGATGACCCCTTTCGAAGTGGATACAGGACGCAAAGTGTCGAATCTCCTAACTGAGAAGATGAAAGAACTGGTATACTCCGAGAGTGACGGAATACTTGCAGAGTTTGCAAAGAACTTTGCACGAGAACGACAAGAGGTCGTAGAGCAAGCTCAAGAAGAGTACTACGATCGCAAGCGCAGACAAGTGGTGTTTAAAGAAGGCGACTTGGTACTACTCGATACGAAGAACATACCGCTGAAGACAGTTAACAAGAATACAGAGCTGAAAAAGGCAAAGCTAGCGGCTAAGAAGGTTGGACCATTTGTGATTGAGCGCATGATAAACGACAACGTGGCGAAGTTGATACTTCCGGCCACGATGAAGCGGCTCAACCCCACGTTCAACGTAGAGTTACTATCTCACTACCTGACAAATCGCACGGACTTTCCGAATCGACCGATTCCAAAGGCAGTCCCGATTATACTGGACGACGAGACTGGAGAAGAACTCTACATCATTGAGAAGCTACTGAAGCGACGAACCAGGCGACGTAAACGCGAATGGCTCGTGAAGTGGCATGGGTTGCCGGAACATGAGGCGACCTGGGAGCGCGAAGCAAACATCAAACATGTTTCGCATTGGCGACAACTCCTAGAAGGGTTTCGAAGCCACCAAGGCGAACTCAACCCGGGGGAGATGTCATGCCCGCGTCTGGCTGCTTAGCAAGCAGGCCAGAGCGCATGGGCGCAAAGGCTCTGGCATGCTTGCTAAGCAGTCAGAAGCACTTGTCACTGCGACGGCTGCCTTGACGGGCCAGCAGTCACAGTGACCATACATTTAGCAGTAGGGAACATGCATTTAGTAGTAAGGAACATGCATTTAGTTAGATAAACATGAAGTGCCACAGAAAAAAGAGAAAAACATGCAGGGTAGCAACAAAGGCACGAAAAGAAACAGAAACAAGCAAAAGTACTAGGAAGCCCCTGTAGAACAGGAAGGCATGCATGTTTAGGGAGACCAACGTTATTCATTATTAAATATACACACTACCCCGCACTCGAGACCAACGCCCAAGGCTTCACTACAAGACAAACACTCCGCAACTTCAACATCGACCAACACTCTTCTCCGGCAAAAACCCGACAAAGAATGACCTACCTCCATTCCAGGAAGGCGCCAATCGTTTCTTCAGACGATGCAGCGTAATGATACGCACCCACTCGTGTACGTTGAAGCGAGTTGGATATCACGCGGTCTTGAGGTCCCATGAGCTCATTCCACAACATTCCAAGTCGAGCGTAGTCAAGAGTTTCCAGACAAGATGGAAGTTATCCCAGATATACTGCTTGAGGTGGGGAAGTTGTGCTACAAGATGAAGGAGAATGAAGACTTGTGTCTTCAGCTGCACGCAAGTGCCGAATTTCTTTGGAAACACGTCGAGACAATGGTAGATGGGGAGGAGAAATCCAAGACGCGGTTCATTCACCGATACCATCGCACATTGCTGAAGATCCGTAAAACCTTGCGCAAACACCACAAGCGAGGTCTCTTTATCCGCATCTGGGGCAACACCTTCGTCGTGGGACAACTCAAGACGCTGTTTAACGAATTGGATGACTTGTACAAAGTGATGGGGCTCAAGAGTTTTCAGACGGTGGAAGGGATCCACGCAATAGTTGAACAGACCCAGAAGGACCTCAAGAACTGCGCTGAAAACGTCGGTGCTATCCGAGCTACACTAGATGAGGACGGATACAAGGAAGGGGTCGTGCTACTTGGAGTTCTGTCACGTTTCAGTGATGGTAGCACCAACGCTCGAGATCTGCCTCCCGAACAGGTTGAACTTGCCAAGAAAACATTTGAACGAGCTGCAGCTATGATGAAACAAAGGAGCGAAGAACTGCCTTTGATTCCCAAGTGGTTCATACCCAGAGACGCCGTAGAATTTGACGATGATACCATTCTGGATCAAGGTGCTTACGCCACTGCCCACGTTGGCTGGTGGGGTCAGCATGGACTTGGAACGGAGGTTGCTGTGAAGTGCCTTTTGGCTGACAATGAAAAAGCTCAGGAAGAGTTTACGCGTGAATCAACTGTTTGGTATGGACTTGACCATCCCAACATCGTCAAAATGTATGGGGCGTGTCATGTGGGGAATCCTATTTTCTTTGTCTGCGAGTACGTCAAAGGTGGCAACTTTTTCACATTGTTCGAGAAAGACAAGAGTCACTTGTGGAGACTGTTCTACTCCGCTGCTCTGGGACTTCGGTTCCTACACGAAAAAAGAATTGTTCACGGAGATCTGAAGTGCAACAATATCCTCGTGGATGGCGACACTGCCAAGATCTGCGACTTTGGTTTTTCCTACGTGCGAGAGAGATCTGACATGAGTCTCCAGGCTTACACGAAGCAAATTCGATGGAAAGCACCTGAAGCCCTCGCACCGGTTGATCAAGAACAAGGCTCGGAAAACAATCCGCGCTTTGCCTCGGACGTGTATTCATTTGGTATGTGTATCATCGAGGCATATCTAGATGGCGAAACCCCCTACGGCACTGACGATGACGACACGATCATCGAAAAAATCTTGGATGGGAAGGGATACCCCCGTCCTGGTGGTTTGAAAGACGATGAGTGGGCATTGGTTTTGCGCCTGTGTGACTACAATTGGGAAGCTCGTCTTACCATCTCGGATGCGTTGAGGACCTTGAAGATGTTTGCGGATCGAGAGGCGAGCAATTACTAGAGTGCAACACGTGCAATAATTCCTTACCAGCCAAAGCTGTCGCTTGCTGGAAGTGTGGAGCTCAGTTAGTGGAGGATAACTAGGAGTCGAGGCTGTTCTTCGAGTTACTGTAAGGTGAAGTTGGCGGTCATGTGAGGCTGATGTCTAGCTTATCAAGGACTAAGGAGCCATTTCACGTATTTCATTGCCCGTACTATTACTTCAAGTGCAGTTTATTGGCAAGCATGTACATAATGTCGGTCTCCGCTTTAACACTTAAACAATGTCATGCAAAATGGTTAAGTCCGAGTTGCATCAATTCAATGGTTTCCACTTTTCCGCTTCGTCCGTTATGCTTCAGTCGTCGGTCGTTTCTAGTAGTTGCCTTTTTGTTGGTGGGTCGCCTGCATTCCTAGTGAACTTCTTCACAAACTGGTAGCTTCGAATACTCCGATGGGCAAGAAAGAGACGCTGGGGTCGACGACCAACTTGAGCACGTTCAACATTTCCACTGCCGGTACCAACCACCACGAAAGTCCCTGGACTGCAGATGAACACCAACGGTTTCTACTGGGACTGGAACAATTCGGAGGCGGTCAATGCTCCAGTATTCGGGAAGCGTGGCAATCCATTGCCACTGCAGTCGGGACTCGAGACATTGTGGAGGTAGTTTACCATGCTCGACTCTACTTCGTCCAACTGCAACACTTGAACGTCCAAAAGAGACTAGAACGTCAATTTATGCAAAGTGTGGATCAACGGTGGACAACTGATGAAGACACTGCATTTGAGAACATGTTGGCATCTTTTAGCACTTCTTCCGTGTGTTATCCATGGGAAATCATGGCTTCTCGTCTTCCAGGGAAGAGTCCAGTCGATCTCAAGGAGAGATACCAGAAACTCTGCTATGACGTCGCTCGAATCGAGGCTGGTCAACACATTACCATGCATCTTGGACAATTCTCAGGCCCCTTGTTATCAACAAAAGCAGCAGCAATAGGAGAAAGCGGGAGATTGGCGTCACAGATGACTTCTCCATGTGTACTTGACAGTGTCATCACTCTTACACCAGCTGAAGAGCAGATCTTGGTGAATGCGATGGCTGAAGTGTTCGTGCCACCTGAAGCTCCTGCGGATTTACTTGCTGGAATTGCATCGGCTGTAGCTGCTTTTACGAGTTCAAATGGGAAAAGACCACCACAGCGTACACATCCATTATTCACGAAAGACCAAGCACTCAAGGTGCTCAACAGTTTGCTTGCTGCCAAGCAGACGGATCCACATGTAGTCCTCGAAACTTTGGCTATTCAACTTCGACTACATCCTCGAGCGTTGAATGTGTCGGCTGGAGTATCGTTCAGCAACAGCGCAACGACTGAATCTGAAAGCTCCGAGCCCAATTTGCATTTGCTTGCGACAACTGGTCTAACGTTTGGAACCATGTTGCCATCGCCACATGCGGCTGAACTTGGTACATCGTTCGAAAGCACAGGCACAACACCCAGATTCTTGAGTAGCTTTGGACTTTTATCACCGTCACCTCGCTCCGCTCAATCGAAAAATGCTAGTAATGGTACCAATCCCAATCCATTACCACCTTTAACACCGAGTAACCTACGAAAAACCAACAGCGGGTAGCTCGTTTGGAAGAGCAGAATGTACAAAATTGCGTGTTGATCCCTTTCGACTATGTCGTTTAAACCAACTAGTTTATGACTAAAGCAGCAACATTCTTACGATCTGATAACTTATTCATTTCTAGCTCCATAGACCTAGTAGCTTTGCTTGGCCTTTAAACTCTTCGATAGTCGTAGCTGGTGGAAGCGAACTTGTTGACTGTTTTGGTTGGGCTGCTAAATCATCAACGCTCGAGGCTAAGGATAATTCACGTTCCTCCTTCCTCCGAATTTTCGCGGCTCTCTTCCTCCGTTGTTTGGCGCTGAGTGCACTGCTGTTGCCCTTTGTATCGTCAAGACGGTAGTGTTGTGCTCGAGGTGGAGCAACACCGTACAATCCGGCTGCAGATACCGCTGCTAGAAGAGCAGCCTGAGTACTTATTGCATGATCATTTGGGTCATACGATGATGATAGTGACGATGTTGATACTGAAGCAGATAAACATGTCAAGTGAGCTGGTGCCTTCGATGCTGGTGCTTGTTGCGGAGACTTTCTTTCACTCGAAGAATAATCCTTGGACACAAGACGATCACTATCTGAGGATGTTTTCGTCAATAATGGTGAAGATTGAGATTCATGCATGACAGGCTTCTGTATACTTCCATCACCTCTCCGTTTTCGTCTGGCTACATCTTTGAGTTTTCGCGCAGCATGAGCTGCGTGTGTTTTCCGCACCACAACGCGAGAAAGTGGTGAAAGTGTATAGTTTGAAACAGCTACTCCTGTGCCCACTTTACGCGATTGCTCAGGTGACCGAGTCACATCACTTTGGTTTTGACTGCCTTTAGAAACTCCTTTTAAGTTTACAATCGGCTCTTGCTCTTGATTTCCTGCATATTCTGCCGGTCGAGCTCCAGCCAAATCGCTATCTTCTTCTTCCTGCTCCTCAGTTTCAATCATTAATGCCAAACTCTCTTCAGGGTCTAATTTATCAAAAAATCTTGTCTCCATGTACTCACGAGCTTGTTCGCGCTGGGTCGTTGTAGACTCATTTTTCCTTATCACAACGTCCGTATTGGTAGAAGACGCAATTAAGTCAGCAGCGATAGTTGGTAACTGAGGAGCAGGAGGTGTACTGGCAGCGAGCTCTGCCTCAAATTTCTGTTCAACAATGAAATTATCCTGCGTGATCTCAATAATGTAGTTGGGGAGCTTGGTAAACGTTTTGTGTCTTTCGCCCGAGACGAGTGGTGGTCGACTCAATACTGCAGTTTGTTGTTGACTTCCACGTCGGATAGCTGAAGGGGAAAGAGACAAATTCAATAAGGCAGATACAGCTCCAGACTCGACTGTCGGTGAAGGCCCTGACAGATTTTGTAGTGCTAGCGTGCAAAATTCGCGTATAGTCTCGTTCTCCAGTTTGGCGAGTTGAATTAGTGCTGGCATTGCTCCGTCCTCCACCATTTTTGTTGAATTCTTCTCTTCTGGAACCACGGTGAGATTGCAAAGTGCACCCGCACAACACTGAAGGGTATTCAATGAGGTAGATTTTGCTGCGCGATACGATTCATTAACCAACATGGAGGTGACTCCCAGTTCTACCAATTGCCGTCGATATTCAAGTACCGATGAAAGCGCCCACATACTTGCTGCACAGCGCCAACGAGTCTCGGGTAATTGTTCGTCGCTGAAGAGAGACCCAATTGCAGTGAGAACTTTGCTATCCACAAGATATTGGGAAGGCTTTGGTGTTAGAATGGGCGATACACCCGTATCATGCTGCTCGAGAGTGGGTGCGAACGCAATACTACAGAGTGCGTCAGCACAATCAAGAGCTGAATTGCTGTCATTCTTCGCTACGACACGTTGGATGAGAATGCAAAAAAGCTCAAGAATCGGTGCAGGATGTACAGCAAGTGCCGACGAAAACCCCGTAGTATGACTAAGTTGTCGGAAAAGGATGCATACAAGCGCGACAAATTCTTCATCAGTCGAAAGATGTGGCTCCGTAGCTGAGAATTCGTGACTTGGTGTCAAAATTCCACACAAGTGCGTCACCACGTTTTCCTTTAGCATCACTTCCATGAGATCATTACTGTGCGTCAAACAGCAAAGTGTAAGTACACATATTTTGATGGCCTGGGAGGAATACGACAAGAGACCATCCTTCTCATCACTGCCGTTTGCATGAATTTGTAGCATCCGCGCAAGTGCGCAAGGTATTTCTGATACTTGCAAGAATTTACGAGTATCTTCGTGCCACCCCAGCCAACACAGCGTCGCTGCAGCATACACAACACATTCAGATGCGCTACAATCATCCTTCGCCGCATGGAGATTGAGAAATTTCAAGACAGTTGATAAATTGGAGGACGAGGCCACAGCAATCCGACTTTCTTCGCTCTTTGCGAGAGTATAGTAGACAAGCGCAATATTTTTTTGTGGACAATGAGCTTGAAGCTTCCGATTGTGTTCATGAACGTCCGAGTAGTAATCTTCATATGTGGAAATACGATGAAGAGCATCCAAAATTCCAGTTTGAACGCTTAGCAATCGTGAATTCTCGTAGAACACGAGCTCGCTGAGCAACTTTTCATGTAAAGATGCCAAACGTCTTTCATCTGCATTTGATTGTGGTGCGTACGTCATCAGCTGAAAAAGTGAAAGGAGCGATGATCGTTCTACACACAGTGCATTGCGGCCAACTGGATGATTCAGGAGCTTACCAAAGATAATTGTCACGAGTGTTGCAACCTGTTTGGATGCAAGACTAGCATAAGCTGGCAAGATTTTCACTAAACCCTCTTTGACCATGTGCTTCATGGTCTCAGCATTCAGAAGGTTTAACAACGCACGGATGCACGTCTCTTTTGTCGAGACACTAACTGCTCGAATCATACTGATCATCATTAAAACTCCCACAGCTCCTTCTCCAACGAGAGCAGCTTCATTACCACGGATACATGACAAATTGCATAGAACTTTGGCACAATCGCATTGGCTGCATTCACTGTAGGAATTGCTGAGGACTGCCACGATCGTAACAATCCCTGCAGACGCCAACGTTTCTCGTATCTCCGGTTCGACTGAAAGATTAGCAAGTGTGATCGCACAACAGCGTTGAATGGTACTTTCGTCTTTGATTTTTGCCAGTGTTGCTAGAACGGAGATGACTCCCAAGCGAACGAGAGCCATGCAGCAACTTGGATGGCGCGATACACTAGCCAGCACATGGCAACAGGATGCCTTGCTCTCTCGATCATGAGACTCCACACATGTAGTTAGAATCATTTCAATTGCGCCTACTTCGACCATGATAAGCGAGCACTGTTCGTCTCGACATAACAGACTTAAACAAGAACAGCAAAACCGCTCGATAGCAATATCGGAATGTTCAAGCGCTAGAATATTCGTAACACATTGCACTACCGCAGCATTGCACACATGAGGCGCTGTATGTGAATCAGCAGCTAAACAAGCAAATGCCGCTGTACATCGAGCTCGAATTTCACTCAAAACTCCACCACATCGTTGGTTTAGTGGATCCACAGACACATTGTCCTGAGTATTGATTGTATCAATACTAGCTAGGAACAGTAGCGCAGGGATAACACCAGCTTCAGTGACGCCAATTCGCGTGGCTGCTTTATCACAAAGACCATGTAGTGCCTTCGAGAAAAGGTTTCGTGTTTCGATAGACTGTCCTGGTGCCACGCAAAGCTCGATCAGTGCTGTGATTGCTCCTGCAGTGACAATGTCTGCTGCTGCTTTTTGCACACTTAACAAATTACAGAGTGCCAATGTACACATTTGCTTTGCATCCCCTCCACGTGATTGTCGTGATAATGACGATAGAATATTCACTGCATCCCTTTCAACTAGTTTTGATCGAGAGTCCTCACAGCATGACACGTTATAAAGTGTTCGTGCGCAAACTTGGAGGAGGTCTTCTTCTTTTGTAGGAACAATTGGAGAACGATCGGGCTCTTGATCAATGTCATGGCCTTGGTATTCTGCATCTTGTATGCCTCGACATAATTCGTTCACAAGCAACAATAAACCTTCTAGTACCATTCGTATCGCATTCCCTGAATCTTTACTGAGATTCCACAGCGTGGTTCCTATCAAACACTTCGTCGTAATAACGCTTGAAGCTTTTGTAAGTGCAACCAACGTCCCCATGCAACCTTTTGCCACCATTTCATTCCTACAGGCCGGAAGTCGCGAGAGATTGAGTAATATATGTGCCAACAATTCCTGGATCAACGGGATATTCGGATGAAGCAACGATGCGATCGCACTCACAATTCCTTCTTCCATAAGACGCAAGCGAATGCGTTTGAGATTGGAGAGATTACACAGCGCTTTTGCAGTGATATCATCATATTCTTCTTCAGTAAGTCCATTGCCCCCGTTGCCATTTCGAGAGGAAGTGAGAACGATAAAAGCTTTCAGAACTATCTCAATCTTGTGATAAGATTGCGAGACGCAAGTGAGATTGAATAGTGCACAACGGCAAATGTGCGATACCTTTTCGTGCTCGTTTATTAGCGTTGAGAGTGCACTCACAGCACCGTCTTCGACCAACAGTCCTTCTTCTCCTTGCAAAGAGCACAAATTACACAGCGTAATTGCACACGCCGTTCGAATCGCACTGCCCTCCATATCATTTACGATTTCGGCAACAGTCTTCACTGCTCCTTGTTGGACGATCACTCGTCTCAGTTCACAGAGGTGAGATAGATTCATGAACGCAGTGACACAATTCAATCGAGTAGATTTGTCACCATCCTTGCACAACCGAATAAGTGCTTCGACCACATTTTCTTCCACCATCAAACGTGCATTTTCTGGGTTAAAGCTCCAATTACTCAGCGTTAGCGAACATCGTTGCTGCTGTTTGCGTTGCACACTTGTCAATGTCGATCCAGGCTCTCCATCATCTTCATTTGGATTGGCAATGGCTATAATGGAGCTGGTTCGACGAGAAACTTTTGACCCTCCTAGTTTGCTGCCTCCTGCGACTGCAAAGGCATCTGACACGCCATCTTTCAATACACTACGTCCTTCTGCTGGAGCGAGCTCCGTCCACGGGAGATTAGCGAAGTTAAACACAATTTTTTTTCCGTGTTGGTTTGTAGAATACACGACTTGGTAACTTCGCTTCATGCGGGACATGTAGAGCATGCCATCAATGTACTCTCCACGAGTCCCAAATAAATCGCCAGGGTAAGGCTTTAGTGCTTGCGAAGTATAATCGGTACCTACACGTTTGCGCCCATTCTTCCTGGCAAGTATTTGTGCAGTTTTCGGGATCGCCGTAGCTGTTTGAGATGCAGATTGAACACCTATCTTTTGTGGTGAAAGCCCCTGAGCGTTAACAGGAACTGAATTCGTTCGGGTTGATTGATTTTTGCCTGTAAGATTTCGAGAGGTTGATGAATACGAATTGTTGTTGGTCGGTGCAGGAGAAGCAGGAGGAAGTTGCTGAGGTGGTTGCGGGACAAATCTACGAACTGCTCGATCTGCGTATTCTACAGCGAACTCATTGCTACCAACATGAGGAGAACATTCCCTTGATGAAGGAGCGATACTGGTCTCTACCAATAGTTGAAACAGCCGATCTCGATCTCGCGAGTAATTCACGGATATGGTGGATGATGCTGTCGATTTCTTTTTAGTTTTCACGGAACCTGGAGTGTTAGTAGAATTTTTGGTGCGTTTGGTGATACCACTTTGTCCCGTATCGACCTCATCTTTTGTAGAGCAAATACTTGCTCTGCGATTTCCATTTGTAGGTACCACACCAACATGGAGAACTGCAGCGAGACGAGCCTTCTCACGATTCCAGAGCGCAGTCAGGTCCATCTAGCTACACAAAGTATTTACCGACGTTGAGCACACGGAAGATAAACCTATGAACTAAAAACAATAATAGACAAAGTTGTTTGCGCTGGACGTGCAGGAAGGTAACGGTTGTGCCGATTTCGATGCGGAGGTGACATGACATTTTGTTTGGGAATGTGCCATGGGATATTGACCGTAACTCGTTGAGTGTGTGAAAATTAGCGAGAATCTGTCGGCGATTCTCCTGAACGACGAAAGCAGATTCAAAACAAAATTAAAGAAACTTGTAACTCTACATTGCCAAAGCAGAGAAATTATGACTATGGACTGCTCTTTCATCATGGATTATCATTCCTTTGTTCTGTAGTTGATGTGTTCAACGTCGTAAAATCAATTGAAGATGAGAGGGAGTTGTAGCAATGTTAACGAGTTCTCAGTGTTGTTCTTACCAACTGTTAACAAGGAACCCGGAGACATTTGAGGCTATTCACACTTAACCTGGGTAGGTTACACATGCCGGTATACACATATTCGCATGTACGACAACATCACGTAGTATTTAAGTTAATAATACTCTTAACGTGTATGAAAATTCTTCATTGAACTTCGAATAAAAAAGTACCATGTTGGAATGAAGATCCGAAATTACAGTATTAGGGTACATGCAAAGTTCAAGGATGACGGGAAAGCGTTAACCTTCCGTAATACAATGCGTATAGATAGTAGTGCTGAGTTTATGGTGCTTCCAAGATCTAAAGTTGTGATTTTAGCGTTATACAGCGTTCGTTATTCAGGTTCGGTCATGTCCTTGTTACACTTCTCTCGAACAGTTTGGAAACTACACTGGATTGAGTGTGACACTGGAACTGTTGTTCATTGCGCTGTTCATTGCAATTTGAAATTTACTACCTAGTCCTCGGCATCATGACTGTCAAACGCAAACGAACGACTCATCTGTACTACTTCGTACTGTTGGCTATCATCACTCTCTGGACGTATATTCCAGCTCACCCAGTGTCTACAACCCCAAACATGATCGTGGCCAACACTGCACCTTCGAATCGTGATCTAACGATTGATATCAGCGTCAAGCGACAGTTGAGAACGCATCTTTTAGAGGATAGTCACGACGGTAGCCCTGAAGAGAGGACGGGCAACACTAATCTCTCTGGTATTTCGGGGCTTAAGGGTTTGATCACATCGGGAACGAAAAAAATGAAGGAGCTCGGTGAGAAGACCAAACTCATGCTGACTTCAAACAATCAACAAGCGACAGATCGGCTTTTCAACCGGCTGCAGGTCGGGACTGCGAAGTCGAAACTCTTTGAAAGCGCACCGTATCAAAAGTGGTCTGCCTCTGTGTTCAATGCCTATAAGAACCGCGAAGCTGCTGAGGTAGCGATATTCACAACATTGGCGACTCATTACGGCGATGAAGTTTTGGCAAAGCTTTTAGCTGAGGCACAACAACTCTCCCGAACGAAGGCCATTACGAAACAGTTGGAGAGTGTTCAGCTTGACAACTGGATGAAAAGTGGGAAAACTTCGGACGAGATTTCAGCCTTTTGAAGCTAAAGACAGAAGACGGAAATCTTCTGAAGAATCCGCTATTGAACACTTGGATCTCTTATGTGGATAAGCTCAAGGAGGAAAACCCGTACCAGTTGTTGCTTCGAAAATTGACGAGAATCTACAATGAAGATGATCTAGCTAGATTGCTAGTTACATCCGAGCATGATTACAACACCCGTATCATCGCAACCAAACTGAAGACGACGCGGTTTGAGAGTTGGTCGAATGATAGAAAATCTCCGGACGACATTTTCAAGCTTTTACGTCTAAAGACAGAAGAAGCGGACGACATGCTAAAGAGTCCTAAACTGGGCATTTGGTTCGGATATGTGCGCTCGTTGAAGAAAAATCCTGAAGAATTATTATTCTCAGAGCTCAAGACTCGGTACACAGATGAAGGACTAGTGGCTGTGATTTTTGCGGCGAGGGGAGACCCCAATGTACGTATGTATGCCAGTGGGCTGACAGCAACCCTACTTTCAAATTGGCTTAGAACTGACAGAAGCGTGGACGACACCTTCAAACTTCTACAACTCAACAAAGTTGAAGGCGAAAAACTCTTTAATAGCCCGGGGTGGAGTACTTGGGTCTCGTACGCAACAAAGGTGAACGAGAATAACGCAGATGAAATGGTGTTTTCTGTGCTAATGAAACACTACAGTGACGAAGTCTTGGCTAACATCATTGCGAAGGCGAAGGAGGACATCAATACGAAAGACATCGCCTCTAAATTGCAGGAGAATATGTGGCGGAAACAAGGGAAATCTACAGATGACGTTTTCAACCTTTTGAATCTCGACAAAGCAGGGAATGACCTTTTTGAGAGACCGGAATTTGTCATTTGGTTCTCCTACGTCAACAAGCTGAGCAATAAGAAATCAGACGATTTTACTGCCATTTCAGATTTAGAGGGCCGTTTTGGTAATGTTGTTCTGGCATTGATGCTTGACAAAGCTACTTTGCAAGCCAAATCCTCGGAAGCGACAACAGTTCTCAAGAGTTTGCAGGAACTGCAGTTCAAACAGTGGATGACTAAGAAAGTCATGGACCCGGGAGTTGTCTCCAGAATGATGTCCAGCCATATGAAAGAGCCAAGGAGCGCCAGTGTCATTCTCAAATTTCGCGACTTCTACAAAGCAAATGGCGGGTCACCGTTTTTTTAAACACGGAGTGACTCCATTTGTACTAACGTCAGCAAGATTTACGAGACTTTGGTTGAAAACAAGAAGTCAACACGTTCCACTTCAGCATTTTTATCCAAATCTAGAACTGATGATAAGTGGCCTTGTATTTGAGCAAATTTACTGACCTATAGAAGCCTTATAATCCAAATCTAGTACTAGTCACTAATGATTTAGTCAAGGAGGCTCCATTTTACTGAAAACAACGTTTTGGATTCGAATTTGGTCAAGACTATTGACTCTGAATCAAAAGTACCATCTAATGGGCCGATATTAGGGTATTAGGGTACATGCAAAGTTCAAGGATGACGGAAAAGCGTTAACCTCGCGCTTTTCGTAATACAATGTGTGTACGAGGGTTCATAATGTAGAAATACGTACATGGAAACCGTGTTTGTCAAAGGCTCCATGAAAATGTATCCCAAAACGGAATTTGACAAGAATAAACAAACAGTGGCAAGAGTATTAATAGAGCAATAATTTACCTGACAGGTTAGCACCTAATCTCACCCCTACATTTTCTCGCGTTTTACGGATACTGTATCATCATTACGACAGAAATAGTGTGTACGTAATAGATATGATATGCTGGTCCGCTGCTAGAGCTGACGAGAACGAGTGGCAAGAATAGTCTCTGCTGGGCAGTTCTTCTTTCCATACATTTTGAGTTGAATCATGGTTGCGATCCCGGTCTCTAAGCTGCCATGAAGAATGTTGTGTTAGAAATACTACTGAATACTATTTCGTGGTATTTGGTAGGGGCAATGCTGACGGATACCGACGGGCAAAATTTTTTAAGATCCAGCCTGATAGAGAGCATCCTTTTCGACGAATCCGAGGGGCAACAATGTGGTCTCGATGCAGTAGAATCTACATCTTCAGTTCCAACGGGTTCAGGATCACCAGAGCATAATAAAATTTTGTTTCATGCATGTATTATATTTCAAACGATAACAAGCCTGTACATTAATGTGGCTTCATAATACGCAAAAGTGTTTCTTGTAAATCGATTAATCTTCCTCTTCACAAAAGGTATAATGTCGGATGGGATTACAAAGTCTCCTCCCAGCAAGAACCTACTAGGACGGCAATCGACAAAGCGGGAACGAAGTAAAAGTGAAACCGGAGGGGATAGGAGCAAAGAAGTAACATTGCATGCGATGCTTGTCTTAATCTATTCACTCCGCAATCTAATAGGCAGCGCGCAAACGTCATAGTACTAGATCCTTTTGAGCCCACGTAAAGAAGAAACTCGCAGTTCGAATCATATTCATGAAGTGAGCAGATCAAAGTAGAAAAGAGTTAGAAATGTTGTTTACTTGTGACATAAGCGGCGTACTTGATGCAATTTGTTTTACCAGCACCAGAACGGACCTACGAGCCATTTGCTGTTTGAAGGCTGGTACCATTTTGCACTAAGAAAAATTAGCCGGTGCCTAATTCCTAGTAAGATGACTAATTATGGTACCCAACTGGTACTGGCGTCTTGTCAAATTCCCAAAAGACACTCAACTTGATTGGTTGTTTACTATCCTCAGTTTTCCGGATAATAATAGGTTTATCCGTAAAACGGTTAATTGACAACCACTCTCTTTTGGTCCCATACGTCTGATTCCACATCCATGTCGTTAACGTCACAGCCGCTGGGCGTCTCACTGCCGCCTCAAGACTCGAACGCCATCTCCGTGTCGATGCCTGACTGGGAGGACGTCGTAGGCTACGAGGAGGGGCGATCGGAGGTGCTGAACGCCATGGCCTGTGGTTATCCTCGCTTCTTCCGCCATCCGCTCGTGGTCGAGCTCCAGACTTTTGTCCAGAATCAGATTTTCCACGACGATGCTGACCAATGGGATGTCATGGCAGTACCAACTTCTGACGTAGCTGACCGTCTCCGACGCTTCCTATTGGACAGCAATTCTGATTCTGTCCAAAACGACGAAGTGTCTACTCATTTTGTCAAAAACATCGTGTATGTTGTACGCTTCCCGCACCGTATCGGTACCACTGCCAAGCAATTTTGGCAGCATTCAGGGGAGATTGTGTCCTCACGACACGCCGAGAAGCTGCTCCAGATGCTCCAGAATGACGACAACCTGAAGGTTCCAGCAATTGGACAGACGGACAGCCATTTGGCACTCAAGAAGCGGATTTCGGGGCTTTATTTGCCCTCGGAAGACAGTACCAAGGTGGCCCTGTACCCTACAGGCATGGCCGCTATCTTCGCTACTGTGAGGCTATTGCAGAAGCTCCGTGGAACAGATTGCAAGAGTATTTTGGTGGGATTTCCCTATGTTGACACGTTGAAGATTCTGTCGAGAAAGGAGTGGTGTGCTCAAGGTGTTCACTTTTTCCCTACTTGTGGAGAGAAGGAGATGAAGGAGGCGGAAGCTATTGTCGCCAAGGAGAAGGTGCTAGGGATCTGGACTGAGTTCCCTAGCAACCCTTTGCTGTCCATGGCGGACCTCAAGCGACTAGCCAAGTGTGCTCATGACAATGGAACTGTCTTGGTGGTGGATGACACGGTGGGATCCTACAATGTCAACACGATGAAGCATAGCTGTGCAGATTTGGTGGCAACGAGCCTGTCGAAGATTTTCAGTGGCACGGGCAATGTAATGGGTGGCAGTGTAGTGGTCAACCCCGAAGGGCCGAAGGCCAAGGAGCTTGAAGCGATTTTTGATGCTGAAAACGACTCGTTCATTGTGGAGGATGACGTTGAGACTCTGCTGGTGCAGTCGGAGAATCTGGCTGAACGTTTGGCGAAGACGAATGCGACCACTGCCGAGATCGTACAGAAGCTGCGGAAGCATCCATTGGTCAAGGAGGTTTTCTATCCTACACTTGGCGACGCTAAAACTCTGTATGACCCGTTCCTGAACACTTCCGAGGAGGACAACAACCCTCGCTACGGTCCACTGTTCTCGATCCTGCTACCTGGAGGGTTGGAGCCGGCTAGAGTTTTCTACAACGCACTAAAGATTGCCAAGGGACCGAGCCTCGGCACGAACTTTACGTTGAGTTGTCCTTACACTCTACTTGCCCACTATGGCGAGTTGGACTTCGTGGAGTCTTGTGGTGTCGATCGTAACCTCATTCGCATTTCGATCGGTCAGGAGGACCCTGAAGTGATTTGGGCAGATTTTGAGCAGGCCTTTGCCGCTGCTAGCGCTTTTGTCAATTAGACTCAAGTTAGTCACCAAGTGATATGGTCTGCGCCGATTAAACCATAGCTGTCGCTGGTTCATTTACTGCCATTGACGCAGCAAGATGTGCTACCGACAGACCGAGACTGTTCCCCGCATGACTGTGCAAATATTTTTAGTGATCTGGTATGAACGCTATTTTGATGCGCTTGGAAGCTAAATGCCTAATTGCATTTCGTTCTAGACAATTGGAGGTGTTACTGGGCTACGGCTCATTGTTTACGGAGTTCACTTCCCGTTGCTTCGTTAGTGCTGAGCTTGTTTTGTGTTGCATCCAGTGGAATCTGGTATAATGAGCCCGGCAATTTCGACCGCGAGTTCATGGTCGTCTGTGCAATCCAGAGTCATAACACCGAGATCGATATCTCACTCACGCACAGCATGGAACGAGGACGATATCGAATTCAGTTCCAGTAGTCGCTACAGATTATTGGATGCCAGTCAGAAGCAACGTGAGGTTAGTGTCACATTGCCATTAGCTTCTCTTAAATTGCATCTTCTACCCGTTCGTTGCTCGCAGACAGAAGACGTGGGACGCATTATCAACGACTTGGAGGCTCAGCGACGATATCGTTCTCCAAGCAACAGGGCCAAGCGTTCGTTGAGCAGACAAAAAAATGCTGTTGTCCCTATCCGAAGCAATTCCCAACGATGGAAAGACAAATCAGCTCAGCTTGGACTGTTATCCAAGTGTTGCAATGACCACCCCTCGTTTTGGGATATGTCGGGTAGAGGTGACAAAAGTTTGCCTGTAAACCAACAGCACTCGACGGCTGATGCAGTCTCTCAGTCTTTTCAAGATCAGGTGCTTGAAGAACTTCGTAAGCTTAAGAAGGCCCAATGCATCGAGTTCGAAGCGCTCGAAAGGCTACAACGCGAGAAAGACGAAGCGGAACGCAAAGCACATCGTCTGGAGCAGAAGTTGCGAGATCAGGAAAGACAACTATCTCGAAATGAGGAAAACGCATTGCGTAGCTCTGGCGTGGCACGGAAGATCAAACCACCTCAAGATGTTAGCTATCGTGAAAACTATGATGAAGGACACAACGACAAAATATATTCGAGCAACAACACTCGTGAACCGCTTTCATCATCTCAAGACGTCATAAATTTTGATGCACGCAACAAGAATGATTCAGAACAAGAAGAAGAACCGGAGGTTGTCGATTGGAATGATGTGTCTAAGTCACCTCCCCCGTATTTGACTGCTGCTTCACCTGCGGTAAGTCCCTCGCTGTCAAATTACGGTCACAAGATTTTCTCACTTGAATGTGTGTTTACTGTAGACATCACCATTCAAGCGCAGCTCAGGCTGGCCAGCATGGACGGGTGACGAATCTCTACCCCCAGGACCCAGCTCGGAGCCGCCAGGTAACAGCGTACTTGATTTTGCTTACGATAATTGACTAACGCGTACCTGTCGTAAGTAGAATGTAGCTCAACAGAGCATCCGAAATTTCTCAGCCGGAGCTCTCGTTCACGAAGTAAGCCCGACATGAATTCCACTTCGAGGTCCCGACCGAATAGTGCCGAGTCTTCTCATGTTCATCGATTAAGTCAGAGCAAATCTCGCAGTCCTTCAGCGCGGTATACGAATCGCAGTAGCCAAGACAGTCAGGAATTACGACGATCGTGTGCGTTCTTCGAAGACAAGGCTCGGGCACAAGCTGAGGCCGAGCAACTTGAAAAGGAGAAAACCAAACGGCTCGAACGAGCTTGTAGTGCAGCACCACCGCAAAAGCTTCTGGAGCGAGAAGCGTTGGCGCAGCAGCGTAAATCTCAGCAGCGCAAGGAGCTGGAGCGGGAGATGCGAGCTGAATTTCTTGCGAAACGAGCGAAGGCCCGTGACGTACCGTTAGCAACGTACTTATCAGCGACTGAAGCAGAGGAAGCAGAGCAGAAGCGGAAAGAAAGAATTCGTCAGCGAGCACAAGAAATGATGGAGAGCGCAGAATTGCCACCAAGGATGTCAGTGGCAAGCAAAATTTCTATTGACACGAGTCCGGGTAATGAGAATGGCCATGAAGTTGAGCACATGTCCGTGAAGTTGAAGAAAAAGCTGAAGGCGACAGCAGAGGAGGAAGCTAGGACACGGAGACCACGGCCGAAAGATGTTCCAGACTTTGACCGCCTACATTCAAAGTGGGAAGCAGCAGTGAAGAAGCGAAAGGAGCTTGCACGGCGCAACCAAGATGAGGGTACTGAATTTTTCACCTCGCGCACGGCCAAGTTGGCTGAACTACAAGAGAAAAAGAAGGAACGCAAGCAGCGACTACAAGCCAAAGAAGAAGCTCTTCAGCAGCACGCGGTACGAGCTAAAAAGAAACTGCTAGCACGGACTCGTGCATCGCTAGGGAAGGATGTTGGTATCCAGGCGAAGACTACTAAAGCTGAAACTCTCCGAGTGCAGAAAATGATGGCCGAGACGACCAAGCAGCTAAAGGAGCGACAGCGTGAAGAGCGTGAAGCTGACGCTAGAGAACGACGACGTGAAGAAGCAGCTCGACGCGTCCGTGCTCAAGTAAAGCGATCGGAGAATGTCCGCCGTGAGAACTACGCAGGTAATTTTGTGGAATTGAAAGACCTGGATGAGGTCGCCAAGGAAAAAGCTCGTGAACAGCGACAACAGTTTAAGGAGGCCATCGCACGCAACAAAGAGAAACTCTTAGCAGCTACAGCAGCGCGTCCAAGTCTCATGGAGAGATTCACCACTGACGTCAAGCGTGAAACGCACCGTCGCGCTGCACTGGAAGCTGTAGTGAAGACCGTCTTCGAGAAAGACTTGTCTACACTGAAAGGAGTTTTAACCGATGACGAACAAGAACTCGCCCGTGAGATGATCGCTGTTGACGACAGCGATAAGAACAGCGAGACCTAACACAATCAAAACTGTAGTTTCTTCACCTTCTAATCACCGACAAAACTCCTCGTTTCACTCAATGAAACTCTTGAGGAAATCGTACGTCGCGAACTGCACACCCATATTGGGCATCGCCCTCACTAGCGTCGGTGTAAGTCCCCTGTAATACACCGTCCATCCTTCGTTCCTCGCCAGCTTGACATAGCAGTCCCATGCGTTCTTGTACTGTCTAGTAGCTCCACCCGCTCCCTGCATCTGCAGTCTTCGTCTCACAGTATCGTTGGGATACGTGAATATCGTCGCCAAAACTCCGGCACCTCCACCACACACAATTTTCCCTACAAAATCTGCTTTTGGGTCGATATCATCAGGTAGTAAGCCCGTGAGAATATCATACGACCCAAATTTGATTCCCTCATACGGAAGAGCTCCAAAAAGGGTTGGACCAATGCCCCGGAAGAGAGCACGAGGTCCCTCCTCCCTCAATGTCCTCATGAAAGTATGAGCAATCCCACTATACACGAGGTTCTCTCCAATTTGCCCCGACACCCGAGTACGGATGAGGTCCAGCGGATACGTGATGACAGAGGCTGTGAATCCGGATAGCGAGCCCGAGACGAACGGAGCCCAAGCAGGAAGTTGCTGCTGCGCGTCCATGGAGCGGAAAAGGTCCTTGTAAAAGTCTGAAAAGGCGAAAAGCACTGCTTTATGAGGGACCACGCGCACGCAGGCCGCCGCGTTGCCTCGCCAGAAGCCCAGCAGACCTTCGGTGGTGAAAATGGCTCGCGTGGTGGAAATCATACCCACGCTTTCGCCCGTTTGACACACGATCTTGACGCGCTCGAATGGCGCTACGACGGTCTTGGCTACGATGCCAGCACCGCCGCCTGCTGCCATTTGCTGGAGCTGCTTGACGTTCACCTTGGGGTCCGTCATGACGACGGCGTTGTGAGGTCAAGGGTGGTGGAAATATTGGTCTCAAGAGCCAATCAGATGGCGCGGTAGAGGTGACAATTGATTTATTACAATAGGGTTTAAATACGGAGAATTCACTGTCGAGATGTCTATTAGTCGCCAAGTGCACTTTGCCACCATTTGCCCATGCGGTGGAGGAGGCCATTGCCATTGTATGTTGTGACGGTCTCCATCTTGCCACCTGCAGTGGAAATGGGGCCGTTGATGGGGACGGAGGCTCCTCCACCTGCTCGTGCTGCAGCGCCAGTGTTTGTCGCTGCTCGCTCTTCCACAGTTGATGTAGTGTCAGTTGACTTGGGGACTACGATAGAGTTGGGCGGGACGGTCCGAAGGTTGCCAGTCTTGATGTCGCACTTGGCGGCAGTAGCACTGTTGGCTGTCAGTAGAATGATTATGACTGCTACGATGAACTGAAAGAGCTGCATGTTGCTGGTCGCTCGAGTGCTTTTGGGCATCCAATGCAAGTTGCGGAATGGTGGAACGTCAGTGACGATCCACCATTCCGTCACACAAGGTGCAGCCTCGGACTGGGACACCCCGGATGTAATCATACAAGTGATTGGATCTCGAGAGGAAACGCCACCCGTAAACTTCTTTCGTTGGTTGGTGAGGCTTAGAAGTTGCAAATCCTGAACATTGTCGTGGAATCCAGGTGGATAGGCCATGAATCTGACTCGAACAGAACACACGAACGAGTTGCCTTGTCACATTCGAATGGATTGATACTACCGTACCTATGTGGAAACCTGGATTAATAGAGTTATTTCACTTTGTCACTCGAAAGCTATTCCCCTACAACATTTTGCGCGTATGAACTATTATTTATTTCTCAGTTCCACGAACAAGAGTTCATCTGGATTCTCCTTCAGCATTTTCGCGTTGGATGTCCAAAAGTCTTGCACGGATTCTTCAAAACATTGTCTATATTTTGGTTTAGGCGTAATTGTTTGAAAACACTTTCTGCCGTGTTTCCTTGTGCGATCGGTCTCTAATTGAAATCTTTCTTTTCTGCCAGACCTTCATCGTCATAGCAGTTTGTCAGTCTTATAAACATTAACTGATTCGCTAATGTTGTTGCGCCTAACACGGGGCTTTTCATAATTCAGTTTACGTCGTTCACGCTGTTGCCACTCTCCTGCCAATCATTCAATTGTGTCTGCAATATCGAAACCAACGACTCGCACTCGGTAATAGTCTTGCTGCGCGTATCATGAAGCACAATTTTTGATAGCTACTTCTTCGTCATCGAAATTCTTCACCATTTAACAACAATCTTTAGCAATACGGATCCTCCTTTTCACGTACGAGAGCCACGCCTCCAAATCGGGGATTTTAAAAGTGCGTCTCCTCTTCAAACATACTATTCTAGTTTCCCGTTGTGAATTACTTATATACGTTTACCAATGAAGTTAAATGGCAGATCCAGAGGGTACGCAAATGAGCGTAGTCAAGTGCTTACGAGAATCCAGGGTGATTTCACGGCTGCCTTGCAATTGACGCAGGGGCAAATAGAACTGGTAGATATATCGCCATTTCGAATAGTTGAAATGCAAGCCAGACAGGAAATAACTTCGAAACAATTATTTACATTTTTCTATCTACAAACAAGAGTGCCTACGTCAGTCGAAAGTGTCTATAACGATAGGTTCTTTACTCGCTCATTTCAATGTAAGAAATTTTCTCAGGCTAGCCAGTCCATCATTATAAATCAAGAGGAAGGCGAAAACGTCAACAGCATGCGTTGCTGTGCATCATATCGTTGTCACGAGCCTTGAGCGATGTGAAGTGACGATGTTTATCTTCAAACACAATACCACGTTTTGCTTGAGCTCAAAACAGCGTCATTTATGTCACAATAATCTACACCAAATTGAACTTCCTGCAGAAGTTACCCAAGCAGAGTCCCAGTTATTGGCAAGCCCACGCCTGGATAAAGTTTAGCAAAATGGACGAGGAGGTCAGAACAAGACGAGTGGTTACGATACTTTCAAGGCAAACACCTCGACAAAACTATTGAATCACCTAAATTCATGAACAAATTTCCAAGTCTAGGTGACATACCGACTAGCGACGCGACAACTCAACCTTTTCTATAGTGGCAAGGTCGCCAGCCAGGATGCACTCAGGACCCGAGCGGTGCGGACAGGTGCGTCTCCACTGGAGACAAAAGTGAGGTTACCCACATATTCTGGTCACGGCCAACGGGCTCAAGCATTTTGGCGGCGTTGTCTGACGCATATGAAATCGCTGGAGATGAGTTGAAAGGGACAAAAGTAAGGGAGAACGACACCGGATATCGGGCCCAGTAACGAAATGTTTATCGGAATGGTACGGCAAACGTGCGGATAAGCTTGAAACGAACCTGGTGGATGGCTTGCAGTATCGGGTTTTCAGTACTGTGCAAATCCGTAACAAGTAATACACGAAGGAAAAGTGTGGGCAGCCACCAACAAGTAGAAAATTATGTGGGGAAACTGTGCATACATTGTCTTCGTATACGAATAAACTTCTGTCAGTCGACATGGTGCAGACCCAATGAAGTAACATTCAAGCTATGTTTTATTTGCCTTAGGAAAAAAATCGACTTGTAATCGTTGAGCTGCCACGACAGCTGCATCGCGTGCGTAGTCCACACATTTTGCTCCTGAATCCTCCACCAGACGCATGAGCTTGTTACTCAGGCGCTGACTTTGTCAGCCCTGATAACAGAGAAAAACTAAAAAACGACTCATAAATCAAATGCGATCTCGAAACGTTCATCTCCGAACTGACGCTAGCTGTTAAGAGCAGCCAGTCACCACCGAACTCGACTACACGAAGTACATCGCACCCTTCATATTTTGATGAATGTCGTGCATCCGCGTATCCGTCTCCGGAGCGGCTTCGCTGAAGCCTGACACAGCCGAGGCGGTGTCACTCCCATCCGCCAGAAAAAAACGCGCTCTGAACGCCACTAGGTGAGAGTAGTAAGCCGATGGCACCATCGAGACCGAGCGTGTACAACGCGCGAACGTGTAGCACAACTTATATGTAAGCGTCTGTAGCTCATCTGCAGTAAACCCAATCTCGTTTACGAGCACGTGGTAATGCGTTGGACGGCTCGTGCCTTGCAGTCCAGCGTGACTCATCAAATAAAAGTCATTCTCAACGGGGTGACAAATACCCGTATCCACAACAGTTCCCGCCTTGACGTTGCCGCTGCGATCAGCATCCTTCGGATTGTCGGGAAACAAGCGCGTGTTGTGGCGCTTCTGAACGATCACAAATGTGATGGGGGGCAGGTAGCCCACCTCCAAAGCCTGGCAGGCCTCCCGAATAGCAGTCACCTCGTAGTTGACGACCATGTGAAATTGACCTTCGCTCACACCATCACGATAAAAAACAATGCGGTCTGGCTTACCGCGTGTCTGACGATAGAACTGCTTCAACAGCTCCATGGTCATCTCCTTCAAGTCGATAATTTGCTCGACACGGTGGCCTTGCGCACGGATCGCCGATGCGTGACGGATGAAGTTCGCATCCATCGATGCAGTAACAGCTGCAACAGACGGACGGGTTTTGTCCATTGGGCTTGGGTGCGTGACATCAGCTCCGAAGATAATTGTACGAGACGCCGACACTCGCGGCAGTGGGCCACTAATGACTCCGTTTTTCCCACCGAGCTTAGTGTTCACCTTCATCAGAATATTCGCGATGTACTGTGCGTTACACTTTGGAATATGCTTCGACAGCATGCACTGCGAGACAATTCCCATGCCTGCTTCTGTGTCAGACATAATCTTCAGCTCCCCGTACGCATGGGCGTCTAACACGGGATTGATCATCCACACGAGCTGAGGAGGTGCATTATATGTTTGGGTGGCCGCCTGTACCGCCGCTTGGAACATTCCCCGTACGGAGTCCTCTCGGCGCTGTTTCAGCAGGATCGGCGGCATCGTCTTCGGACATCGCATTCCCAGCTGACCCATTTGCGCAACGACCGCTTTAAAGAATGTCTGGATACTGCCCAGATCGCAACGTCTTGGGTCGCACATGCTGATGATTGCCCATGACGAGAACTGCGCTGGCGTGTTAAACTTCTTGCCACGCATGTTCCAAGCGCCGTCTCGCGGGTTCTCGCGAGTGCCTCCGTTGTACTCGATCGTTGGAGGTGGGAGTTGGCGCCCTGTCGTCTCCACCATTCTCGGGTCCACGTTAAGTCCGAACGCTCTGAGTGTCGGATCTGTGTCGAAGCCAGCCTCACGGAACTTCTGCTCGATCGAGCGCTTGCGTAGATCCGGCTTCGTGCACGTGAAGCGAATCATATTGGCCACCTGGTTGTCCGTGACTTTGCGTGGACACTTCTGACCCGCCATGATGTGACACACCTCCATGGGTAGATAGTTCTTTTTCTGGGGCGCACCAACATGCAGACACGGCAGCTTGGGATAACGCAGACGAAGATTGTACGTCTGCTGAAAGTACTTGGCAATGGACACACGTTGTCCGTCATCATTCTCGAAGAACGTATTTTCTGCACTCTCCTTCGACAAGCCGTTAACTCGGTAGCTGCGTCTCACACCTGGACGGTGAGTGACGTTCACCTTCACACCGCGAATGGCTTTACTGAACGCCGAGTGCTGGTACTTGGTCAGCGACGTCGGCATTTGCCGCATCGACATCGTCTCACAGAGGAAGTCCAGCACGTCCATCTCCTCCACGAAGGCAGTGGCCGCCAAGTCCAAGTTGACCACGAGTCGGCTCTGCGTGGCTCGGAGACTCTGGAAGTAGCCGAACCAGAGCTCGGCGCCTTCTCCCAGCGACTTGGCCCCATTGCCACTAAACAAATTCCTCCCCACGACTGTGAACCTCTGAGCTGCTGAGTGACGCAGCGCCACGTCCAGCGCCTGCAGCGCGTCGTACGGCGTGTAGTTGAGTCGCCCAGCGAACAGCTCGTCCAGCTGCTGCATGCGGATGGCCACAGGATCGGCCTCCTTCACGACAGCCGAGAAGTCTCTGGCTCGGCCGCCGTCGTCCGGCAGTTGGAGGTTCGTGAACTCTTGCACCTGGAAGGGCAGACGACGAGGCGCGTAGATGTTTCTACGTGCGTCCGAGACCAGCAGCACGTCTGGGAACTGGCGACGGAGCTCCGTCGTGAGCGCTGCCATGATCTTATTGGCCAGCGTCTTGGGCGGCCCGTCATTGCCGAAGCTCCGTCCCGCCTCCGCCATCATGACGTCGTAGTGGAACACGTCTCCTGCCAAGTTGAAGTTCACTTTGAAGTGATTCGCATAAAGTTTCACAGGTCGCCCGGCCTTGCCGAAGCCTGGACGCGGCGGGAAATGCATGGTCACGAGCGGCTTCACGAGCGTCGGTTCCGCCTGGACACGCGCCTTCTCCTCGAGCTCCTGCCCAAGGGACGACACGCTGGGGGCGGCACGAGCTGGAACTGGCGCAGGAGGCGGCGCGACGTCACGGGCGGGGCGAGGACCTGGAGCGGGGGCCTCTCGGCCCTGACCTCTGGCGCTGCCCTGACGACCGCGGCCTCGACCGCCACCGCGTGGTCGCCCAATCACAGGCTCGGAATCTTGTTGCTTGTTGCGCCTTCCTGGCATTTTCAAGAATGAGAAGGAGAGCGACAGGGTGGAGAAACCCTTTCTAAAACGATTCCCACGGATTCAATGATTTTGGCAAGTGACTTCCTTATTGAAGCTTTTTTCGTTATTGTAGAGATGGAAACTTGTTCACATTGGTCTTGTAGAATCTCTTGAAAGCGTTTTTTACCTTCTTGTTCACGTCTTTGTGTTCTCGACCGCCATCTAACCAAGCATTGACCATTGTAGGGTTCTTCCCTTGAACCATCCACCGACTGAATTGCATTGCTTGCAATTTGCCCACAACCTTCTGTATTTGCTCGGTATTAGGTCGCGTTTTAGCTTGCTCTTTAGCAGTGACTAGCATCCGTGCCACTGGGAAATCGCCGTAACGTTTTTGTAAATTCTTGATAGGCAGGAATGGGTCTGGGGTTTTCTTAAATCTGCTCAGCACGGTCACATAATCGACCCAGGTGCGGAGTGCCGGGCTGTCTAAACCTTTGTCTAACTTGAGAAGGGTGAAAATGTCGTCCGAGGTTCGTCCATTTATCCACCAAATATACGGCTCCAATTTTGCGGCAATACCTTTGGTTTTCGCGACATTCTTTGCTCTAGCCACCATCTTCGTGAGAACGTCGTCATTAAATTGTGTCCTCAGTACAGCAAGCACCAATGCGTCGTGATTACGCTTTCCGCTCAAATAAGTGATCCAAGTGTTCCACACCGGACTCTCGAACACTTTGTCCCCTTCCTTGTTGAGTCCCAGAAATCTGAAAACAGCTATTTCATTTTTTTGTTTTTTCAACCATTTCGCTTGAATTTCCTCCATCTTGGCGGCAATAGATCTGGTATTCATGTCTTGCTTCGCTGTTGCAATCATCCTCGCCAGATTCACATCGCTATTCTTATACGTCGAGAACAGGAACCTATATGGGTCTTTTTTCAGCATTTCCACGTAGGAAACCCAAGTACTAAACGTGGGGTTTTTCAGGAGGGCTTCACCTTCGTTATTTAATTTCAGCAGCGCAAACACATCACCCACTTTTTTGTCACTCATTTGCCATTGCTCTAACTGTAATTTCTCCAACTTCGTAGCAATTGATTTTGCTGCATCGTCGTTCTTTGAGACAACAAGAATTTTCGCCAATCCATCATCACCATGAATTGATCTAAGTTTGAATAGCAACTCCATGTCAGGGTTCTTGTGGAGAACTGACACGTACGATTTCCAAGTGGCCAAAACTGGACTTTTCAGCACATTTGCGCCTTCTTCATCAAGCTTCAGAAGCTTGAAAACATTGTCAGTAGTTCTTTTATCATCCTTCCAAATCTGTCGCTGCGTCCTTTGCAAAGTCGTGATAGTCGGACTCGTTGCTGACACCTCTGCGCTAGCTAACTTCTTTGCCAAGCCGTCATCGTGGTACTTCTTCGTCAACGACAAGACTATTGCTATGTCTCCATCAGGGTCATAGTTGTATGCTTTGTATACGGACTTCATCCACTTCTGGAACTGTGAGCTCTCGAAAAGATTTGATTCTGCTCGATGTACTTTGTACCGCTCGAAACGATTATCAGTGGTGCGCTGATTGTTGGATGTCAGCAATTCCATGAGTCGTTTCTGCAGTTTCTTCATTCGTGTTTGAGCCAATTCTTTTACTTTTGCTACACCAGATAGTGCTCTGTCTTCGTAATTGTGGTTGGGTTCAGGTATTGACGTGTCAGTCGTTCTTAAGCGTCGGCTGACTTGAACGCCGTTGAAATCTTCATTAAGAGTACCATGGGAGGTTTCAAAGTTAGCAGTAGTGGGGTTCCCCGTAGTGGCTGAAATCACATTTACACAGACTAATAGAGTAACAATAATCCAAAGTCGGACACCTTTTGTGAGCTTGACAGTCATCGGGGCAATTGACAAGTGTGCGGATGCAGGAGAATTGCAAACTACCTATCCACGTGTAGGCAAAGAACTGGTCCACAGTACATGTGCAATATCCGGTTTCTAGTACCGGTAGTACAGATGGATCTACCTGTACTGGACGAAGCTATAAATTACGACACGTAATCACTGAGGGTGCATAATCTTATACTTACGGTAGTGCAGCGTGTTCTGCAAGCAAGCGTATACATGTACACGATATTCCTACATGTAGCGGAAGTCCTCATTCACTTATCAACCTTCAACGATGCTATACTTCGATGCGGTCACCTTACAATGTAAATGTGCCATGTGCTCTGAGGTTCCTGAAACACTGGACTAACAGAAGCACACTTCTTGTACTACCCCGCCGTCTGTGAATGACTGCATCTCTCATTTATTGTGACACCTCATTTCTAATCTGCCACCATTACAAAGGGTACAAACACCAGCTAAGATTTGAACTACATTACAAAGAAATGCAAATACGTAGAAGTGCACTATTGTAATAGGTATTGAGAGCGAAGTGCCTCTAATTTATCAACCAGCGCTGTGATGTCGGCCTTATACAATACTGGCTCTCCTGGCGGAAACTCACGCTTGTCACTAGGGATAGCAAGCTTTCGGAACCCACATTGCAACGTCGTAGTAGGTAAGCGTTCTCATGCATTCGTCAACCATGACATTAAGTTGCTCCTGTAACGGGGTTACATGAAAGGGGTACCCCAGAAAGGGTACCGCCTTTAGAAGTAGATATACTTCTGCGAGTATTTGTTTTAATACTCTGATGGAGTGGTGTGGGCCACACTGTGGTGTAAACCTACCTTTTATATGCATAATTAGCTTAAAGTATAGTTAATTAGTAATTTGTATTACAGGCCAAATGGACCTAATTAACTATAAATACATCAGTCTAAAATCTACTCTAAACTGGCTATTAAGTCCCCTCAGACCAGGGACTAGTGAACTGCCGTTCACTTAGAGTTTGTATACTCTTAATAGCACGCTTCCTCTAAGCAAGGTGCTCGTGTGACCCCGTCACACTTGGTAGCACTTGTAGTCAATCCACGCCTACGCGGGTAGATTGACTACCTGAATCCTCTGTGGCTCCTACAAGGTAAGCCAGGATGGATAGACGGGAGTTCCCTCATTTGACCGACTCTCAGTTTGAGTCGGTCCGGAAGATGGTGGGTATCTTTGGAGGAGATGCCCTCCGAAGCTTGGCGGCATGAGTACATCCAGGAGATGCGAGGACTCGCTGTGAGCTGCATGAGTACATCCAGGAGATGCGAGTACTCGCTGCATCTCTGGTGGGGAACCCCCTACCTGAACACATCAAGGTGACAGTGTTCATGGATGGCCTGAAGGTGGGCCCATCCCGCACACAGTTGTTCCGCGTGCACGCGAACACTATGGAGGAGGCGATCCAGATCGCCCTCCAAGAGGAGTACAGCCACCGACAGGCTCGTACTCCTACGTCGGTGTGGCAAGGCCACAATGCGTCGTCAGGCGCAGTGCAAGGAGCTCCAGCAGCTGGAGCTAGCACCGGGCCGGTACCCATGGAACTGGGTACGGCCGTACAGAGCTCCATCCGTTGCTACGGATGTGGGAAGCTCGGGCACATGCAACGTGCCTGTCCTGCGGGAGGGCAAAGGAAGTTCCCTTCCAAACCTAGGGGCTCGAGGGGCCCGTGGCAGAAGCCGCGACCCAAGAGCCAGGGGAACTGGGGTCACCAGTAGGGGCGGGGCGCCCTACTGGGGAAGATCTAAGTCCCCATGGTAGGAGTGCGGACGGCGCACGCCATGGAGGCTTAGCCCCTGAGAGCCTGGGTGCTCTCGAGACGAGAAAGAGCAGCGGCGGACTGCTCGTGGTACACGCGAGTGTACGGGGATATGGAAGTCCCTTTAGAGTCCTGATTGACTCTGGGGCGTCGACGAACTTTGCTCGACGCCAGACGGTCGCGCGGAATGGCGACAAGTATACCGATGCTTTGCGAGAAAGCAAAGGCAGGGGCCAGGTCTCGGTGAGACTGGCCGATGGTACGGTGGTTAATGTGGTGTTGCAGAACGCACAAATCCGTCAGATGTGGGTAAATATCACGCAACCACAACAATCGCCGAGTTAGGTCGGCGTTTGTTGGCCTGCGCTGGGTTGTCCCCTAGCGGTTCGGCCCTTCCGGGACAGCTGGTGTCTCGCTTCCGCCGAGTACCAACCAACCAAGCCAGCCAATAATATGGTATCCCGTGCCCTCCACCAAAGGATGGACGACGGCGTGTTAGCGCTTTTACGGGTCGCCGAGGCAAAGGCTACTCGGCTGAAAGAGTAACGGTACCCGGGCTGTACGGTATACCGACCCGCCGAGCTCGGCGGGGTTTGTTCTTCGCGCTTGGCGAGACACGCCCTTCCCCGGGCCAACCTAATCTCTTGGCGCTACCAGTCAGAACTCTACAAGCTATGCCTCTCGAGTTCTGACGGCAGACATAATCCGGCCCGTGCAGGGACTTACCGGAAGAGTGTACACGTGTTCTGGACCTAGAAAATTCTGCTCTGTTTAATACTAGGGGCTTAAGCCCCTTTTCTGATTCCTAATTGGTTCCTATACAAATATCTAGTGAAATAGAGTCGTTATAGATCTCGCCGACCTTTCAGCCCAGTCGAAGCGACTGTTCCCGGCTCTCCCGATGGTCGTTAGTCCCTGCGCCTGGTCGCATCTTCTTCCGGTACCTCTGAAGGTACTATAGCCGAGTCCTTGGACTCAGCTTTCCCCTTTAAGAAGTCTTCAGCCGAGTCCGTACCGTGGACCACCACTCCTAAGCTGCTTTAAAAGCCGAGCTCTGGTGCGTCGCAATCTTGTACCGTAGGCCACCGCCCCTTAGACTCAGCCAAAGGCCAAACTTGATGTTCGCTACATCACAACTGCCCCGGTTATGATACGAGCCGAGCTGGTGAGTGTCAAAACCCATCTCTTTCACTCTCTCAAGCTTCGACTCGCCACCGTTAACTTCGTTCTTCGCTTCCTCCACATCATGGCGACTCCACCAGCTCCACAGCTTTCACAGGTACGGCTCTGCTGTCATTCAGCGCTCTCGTTCATCCACTAACATGTCAAGTTCATCCATAGGCTTCTCCACTTGTTCCCGTTTCGTCCACCGGCCGTGGTTCGGAGGCGTCCGCGGAGTTGCCGGTTAGAGGGGTCAGCGCTCTTGGGGTCAGCAGTGGTCGGGTAACCCGGTCATTGACCTGACAACTTCCCTTGAGACTGGTCCCGATTCTGGACCGACTTCTCGCACGTCCTCCCCTCATCAGCCGAGCTCGCCGGGCGACACCACTTCGGACGCCACCATTAAGTCGAGCTCGGTCGACGTGGCTACCTCGGATCCGGTTTCTACTCTCGTGATGGAACAAGGGGACCGTCACCACAACGAGCACATTCAGTTGGCTCGGTTGATCGCTTTCGCCGTGACTCAGCCGCCTGAACCGTCTGACTCGGCTCAGCGCGATGCTATCCTCCATGCTGAGTCGGCTAGTGCTCTGGTGGACATCCTTCGAGGCGAATATCAGCCTCCTAACTCGTCTGCTGAGTTAGCCCAGCTGAGAGTCGATTTACACTCGGCTGAGGCGTCCAACGCGTCTCTCCAGAAGCGACTGGGCTCCTCGCTGGACCAAGTCGCTCAGCTTAAGCTGCAACTTGAGACGTCCGAGCGAGAGTGTCATCTCTGGAAGCGAGAGGTTGACAAATCAGTGGGTCTCGTCACCTCCCTCCGGAAAGCTTTAACTGCCTCCGGAGCTGAGCTCAAGCAGGCCAGGGCTGCCCAGTCGGCGGAGGTCACCGCCACTCAGTCCGCTCTTCATGCAGCCGAGCTCATGATCAAGAGCCGAGATGAGGACATTGCGGCCCTCTCCAAGTCAATCGTCGAGCGGGATGAAGCTTACAGGATCCTTCAAGGCGTTTCGGCCAAGCATTTCCAGCAGCTTCAGGAAATTGTGTCGTCGTTGGACGATGATGGCTCCTACAAGCTTCGCCACGCCAAGAAGACCATCGACGAGATGAGGGAGACCATCCTCCGCCAGAAGAGGATCATCAGTCGGCAAGGGTTCGTACCCATGCATGATCCTCACATGGCTGCTGCAGCTGGAGCTGGCCTGGACGTTCCTGGAATGGACCCGGCTTCGCTCAAGCTGAACGCTCGGCTTTGCCGTCTGCTAGCCGAGCGTTTTCCGGAAGTCATGCGAATTCCGGACGGCGAAGACCGGGTCGTGGAGCTGTGCATCCGTTCGCGTCAATCCGGCTCGGCTGGTATTCAGACTTCCACTTCCAACTCGGCTGCTGTTCCTACGCCAGGCTCTGGCTTGGCAGCAGCGTTACCGCCGAGCTCCAGCTCGGCGGGTGCTCAAGTTCCGCTTCGCCATCGCCCTTCGCGGTCGATTGGAGCTCTCCGCCGAGTTCGGAAGGATAAACTCACGCCTTCCCCAGCGCCTGCGCGTCCTGGCCAACCCTGAGTCGGCTACAGCTGCCGGTCCTCGCAAACGGAAGGTTGCCCTTCCGCCGTTGCAGCCTTATGGCCAGCCATTGCCTGGCGAAGACGGGTACGAAGAGGCTGCTGCTCTTATCGGCCCTCCGGACGATCGCTTGTTGGCGGCTTCCGACAGTGAGTTGGCGGTTCCACCAGCTCGGCCACTCCCTCGTCGTAGGAAGATGGCGGCGATTTCCACTTCTTCGTCTCAAGCGGCTCCGTCCGTCGACCTGATTAGTGGCGCAAGCCAGGAAGTGAGTCCTGACCATAATTTCGAGGATGCCTCTGGTATGGTGGAGTCAAGTTCGGCGGCATTGATATCTGCAGCCTTACCGGCCGAGTCGACTGCTGTGTCAACTCGGCCAAGCACTCCACCACCGTCCTCGTTGTCCACGAGCACACCTCCAGCGATGGCGGCACCGAGCACACCCTCAGTGGTAGTCTCCATTGTCCCTCCGGCTCCCACGCCGAGTTCTGGGGCTCCGCTTAAGGTCCCAGTGTCGTCGCCAGCTCAGCCAGGCCCGGCTAAGAGCACATTGCCAGTGCCGCTGAGTTCAGTAGCTCGTCTCTTGGCTTGTAAGAGTCGCCCGGCAGTACCATCTCAAGTAGTTGCTGCTCCGGCTGGATTAACATCGCCGTCCGGTCGCCCTCTCCGTACTGCTGCGGCTACAGCCCGCCAAGTTAATGCCCAGTTGTTGGAAAACCTCGGGACTTCAGACACCTCTGGCCCTTGGTCTTGGAGATGGATTGTCCGGGGCTGTGGGTACTCAGCCGGGTTCATCCGGGTCAGTTACGCACCCGCTTGAGCTCTCTAGCGACTCGGCGGATGATGATCAAGCCGTGCAGCTGACTCGGCGGTTAGTGCTTCGACGCTGCTGGTGATCCCCTGCCGAGCCTGCTTCGACTACTGGCGAAGCTTTCACGTCTTGCCCAGCTATTTG
>VOQZ01001858.1:0-56843 GCA_008079305.1 Phytophthora palmivora
ATGCTTCGAACCGATTAACTTGATGGTGAGCACAACCAGTAGAGCTGACTGAACATGTCGGTTGCAGCTTCATAGGAAGTTGCTACGAGCATAATACCTCGTTAAAAATACGGAGATGACAGCTCCACACCGCATCGCATCAAGATGAATGACGTATTTGATGCCGAGACGGGCGAGAAGCTCGAGTTATTTGTCCCATCACGAATTGAGACGGAATCTTTAAAGCCGCCTTGGTACCAACATCAGAGATCCAACAATCAACACCGACTCGTGCTGTTCACCGCGAGACGCAGTCACAAAGAGTGCTTGGCGACTATGTTGACTGGGAACGACAGCAGGTCGTCAAAGTGGAGGTAGTCATGTGTAGAACTCAATCCGTGAAGTGCTTTCAACTGACATCCTTGATGATCCAACAGAAACGGAGAAGCGTTTTCGCGAATCTCTTGCTGGCATTCGACAGGAACTACAGCGTCACGGGCTATCTGAAGTCGATCATCTAAGTCTGACGACTGAACTGCTGGAAAAGACCAAGCACGGTTATGCACGACACATACAAACACTTGGTCGTGGAGGAGTTGGCTCTCGTGAGATAGGCCGAGAGGTGGCAATGCGGCTGGAGCTTGCGTCACTGGGGCGAGAACGCATGCAGCGCCGACATGACAAGGAGCGAGCCTTTTATCGCGCGCAGATCGCCCGCATCCATGAGGAGTGCGAGATGGCGCTCACTGCAGCTGCAGCCAAAAACAATCTACTACGATGAGCTGTCAATGACAAATCAGAAAATATGGACCATTCAAGAAATATGTTTGACCTTGCCGTCCATTTGAAGAGGACGGTGATTTTCGAGAACATTCGAGCCAATCAGTTGTGAAACCCTTTCTAAACCGATTTCACTTGCGGATCTTCGCAAAACCCACCACTCAGTAATTAGACACCAAGAAGTCAGGTGAGCAACAAGTCGTCGCTAGCTTAGGCAGTCTCCCTCACCCATTTGTCATTGAGTAGTAGCAGATTAGAGAACACAAGATGACCGACGTTACGAAGGAGCCTGTGGATCTGTCGGGAGATGGCGGCGTGCTCAAGGAGACGTACGTTGAGGGCTCGGGCGAGTTCCCGCCCGCTGGAGATGAAATTCGCGGTGCGTAGACTCAATGGATGGCGTTGCAGGGATGATTCTGACTTGAAAGTTGTATGGTTCTGTCAGCCCACTATACTGGTACATTGCTGGACGGCACGAAGTTCGACAGCTCGCGCGACCGCAACTCGGAGTTTAAGTTCGTGCTGGGCAAGGGTAACGTTATCAAGGCCTGGGATCTAGCCTTCGCCTCGATGAAAGTTGGCGAGGTACGACGCAGAGCTTCCTGTAATGAAGTTGAACATCATTCTGACTGATTGATGTGATGTGACTGCAGAAAGCTGTGTTGACGTGCAAGCCCGAGTACGCGTACGGTGCAAGCGGCAGCCCACCCAAGATCCCGGCCAACGCGACGCTTAAGTTTGACGTTGAGCTCCTGGGCTTCAGCCCCAAGGCCAAGGAGATGTGGGAGATGGACACGGAGGAGAAGATCGCAGAGGCAACCAAGCTCAAGGCGAAGGGCACAGAGCAGTTCAAGGCCAAGCAGTTTGACACCGCTGCTGCCACGTACAATCAGGCCGCTTCGTATATGGAGGACATGTACGATGTTGCGGACGAGGACAAGAAGACGATGAAGCAACTGCAGACCACGTGCTTCCTGAACGCTGCTATGGCGTACCTAAAGGTTGAGGACTTCGCAGAGGCCGTGTCCGTCGCCACGAAGGCGCTCAACAACGAGCCCTCGAATGTGAAGGCACTGTACCGCCGTGGTGTGGGGCGCATGCACATGAACGATCTAGAGCGCGCAAAGGAAGATTTGTTGGCTGCTGGTAAGCTAGATCCGGCTAACCGCGAGGTGCGTCGTGAGTTCGAGGTGCTCAAGAAGAAAATGAAGGACGCGCGTCAGAAGGAGAAGGCTGTGTTCGGTGGTCTGTTTGGCAAGGTGTCAATGTACGACGACAAGTCAGCTGTGGAGGCCGAACCGGAGCTGGACCCCAACAACCCGAAAGTGTTCTTTGACATTAAGATCGGCGAGGAAGACGCTGGGAAGGTCGTGATGCAGTTGTACAAGGACGTATGCCCGAAGACGGCCGAGAACTTCCGCGCACTGTGCACGGGTGAGAAGGGCAACTGCTCGACGGGTCAGCCGCTACATTACAAGGGCAGCTCGTTCCACCGTGTGATCAAGAGCTTTATGATTCAGGGTGGTGACTTCACGCGTGGTGACGGTACGGGTGGCGAGAGCATCTACGGCGAGAAGTTCCCGGACGAGAACTTCCGACTCAAGCACACGGAGCCGGGTCTGTTGTCCATGGCCAACGCCGGTCCGGGTACGAACGGGTCACAGTTCTTCGTTACGACTGTGGCCACGCCGCACCTTGACGGCAAGCACGTAGTGTTCGGCAAGGTCGTGGAAGGTTTCGAGGTGGTCAAGCGCATCGAAGGTCTGGAGACGGACAAGGGCGACAAGCCCACGCAGCCTGTCATCATCGCCGACTGTGGCATGTACGAGGAGGACTAAGCATTGTCAATTTGGTAGCTACCAGGCTTACAAGTGAATGTAGCCATCTTGTTAGTTCATTTATTTCCGAATCTCGACAAGTAGCTTGTCATTGGCTGAAAAGTATCGGGCTCACTTGACTGGCCACAATCCTGTAAGCGACGTCGCTTGGCGGCCACCAGTCAACCAGTGCGCATTCCAAGGCCAAGACCCAAGTAGCTAGACCTGCCGTCATGGACTCGGCCACAGACCAGACCATCCTCCGTCATGAGGTGGCGGAGGTGGCCTTTGGCTTCTACAGCGACGCCGAGATCCGCGATCTCAGTGTCAAGCAGCTCACGAGTCGTCTGAGCTTCGACCACCTTAATAACCCCGTCGTGGGCGGTCTCTATGACCCTGCACTTGGTCCCGTGGACTTCAACATGATCTGCCCACTTGCCACCAGACACAGAAGGAGTGTCCTGGTCATCTTGGCCACCTTGAGCTCCCTGTGCCCGTGTACAACCCTGTGCTCTTTGGTCAGATGCTCAACCTGCTCAAGCGCAAATGTTTCACGTGTCACAAGTTCCGCGTGGCTAGTGCGCGCTCGCGCGTGATACGTGTCAAGATCTTGCTACTGGACAATGGCTTTGAGAACGAGGCGGCCCAGCTGAGTGAGCTGCTTGAGCAGCGTAATGGCGTGGAAGACGAACCCACGCAACGCACGTTTCAACGCCAACAGGCCATTTTGGACGAATATGAGCGCCTCGCTTTGTCTAAAAGCAGTAGTAGTACCAATGGCAAGACGCAGCTGCTGCGTCCATTGCCTCGGCTAGCTGAAGTAATTCGCGAGAAGCTGGCGGCGGAGTTTCTTAAGGGCATGAAAAACAAATGTGAAAACTGTGGAGCCATCTCTCCAGCTCTTAGACAAGATGCCAATGCTAAGATCTTTCTCAAGGGACTCAGTGCACGTTCTCGCAAGGTGAACCGATCGAAGAATCTGACTGTGACGTCGGCTTTGGATACCATCCGTGGTAATGTATCGGACAAGGATGACGAGTCCATGAATGGTGATGACTCCGAGTCGGAGATGGATGATGATGAAAACACGTACGCTACCACAGAGGACTCGTCGTCGCGAAGCAAGTATCTACCACCTCTGGAGGTGCAGTCACAGCTGCAGTTGATGTGGCAGAACGAGGATGGTCTAATGGAGCTACTTTACGGTGACCGCAACATTGCAAGTGGCCGCGTTTCCGGTCGCAAACCTGAAGGATGGCGCAAGTTCTTCCTTAACGTGATTCCCGTTGCGCCATCTCGTTTTCGACCTCCTGTGTTCATGGGCGACAAGCAGTTTGAGCACGCGCAGAATGCGCATCTTTCTAAGATTATGACTCTCAGTGAGAGCATTGTTCAGAGTGACTACTACAAGCGCCAGGCAGCTACTACATCGGACGAGGATGATGCTGAGAAAGAGGATCAGATTAACCTCTCGCGTAAACTTGCTCTGTGGACGGAGCTGCAGACCGCTGTTAACCTACTGGTGGATAGCAGTAAGGCTAAGCCGGGCACCGATGTTGCACAGGGCATCAAGCAGGTTATTGAAAAGAAGGAGGGTCTTTTCCGCAAGCACATGATGGGTAAGCGTGTCAACTACGCCGCTCGTTCTGTTATCTCTCCTGATCCATACATCAGTACCAGCCAGATTGGTGTCCCACTGCGTTTCGCCAAGACTCTTACGTATCCTCAACCTGTGACACCTTGGAATGTGGAGGAAATGCGTCAGCTTGTAATTAATGGACCGGATGTGCACCCCGGTGCCAACTTTGTGGAAAGTGAAAATGGTCGACTAATTGACCTGAGTAAGCGTACGCCACACCAGCGTGAGGCTATTAGCAAGACACTGCTTACTCGATCAGCTAGCGCTCAAGGTACGAGCAAGAACCGCGTGAAGCGCGTATGGCGCCACCTTAAGACAGGCGATGTTGTGTTGATGAACCGTCAACCAACACTACACAAACCGAGTATTATGGCCCACACCACGCGTGTTCTTACGAACCCGAAGATGCAAACTATTCGTATGCATTACGCCAATTGTAACACGTTCAACGCCGATTTCGATGGTGATGAGATGAACATGCATTTCCCACAAAACGAGCTGGCCCGTTCGGAGGCATACAATATTGCTAGCAACGACAACCAGTACATTGTGCCGACGGATGGTTCGCCGCTGCGTGGTCTTATTCAAGATCACGTTGATTCGGGTGTGAAGCTCACTCAACGTGACACGTTCCTCAACAAGGATATGTACATGCAGCTTCTGTACAACGCCTGGGCTAGTATGGAGGACGCTGGTGTGGAGAAAGCACACATCGAGACAGTGCCGCCTGCTATTCTCAAGCCGGAGCCGCTTTGGACGGGTAAACAGGTGATCACCTCGGTGCTCAAGCTATTGACAAAAGGTCTTCCGCCTCTCAACCTGGACAGCAAGGCTAAAATCAAGGGTGACTTGTACGGTTCGGCCAATAATGAGCACGTTGTTATTTTCCGCGATGGAGAGCTGCTGCAGGGTGTACTTGATAAAAGTCAATTCGGTGCGAGCATGTACGGTATGGTTCACGCATGCTACGAAGTGTACGGCGCTCGTATCGCTGCCGATTTCCTGTCTGCGCTTGGCCGCCTTTTTACGTGCTACCTACAGTTTGCTGGACACACCTGTGCTATGGAGGATCTGACACTGAACACGGCTGCCGAGAAACGCCGCCACAAGCTTGTCAAGGACTCTGAGGTCATGGGCGAGGAGGCTTACGCTGAGTTTGCTGGTCTAAGTGAGCTTCTCGAGAAAAAACGTGCGTCGGAGAAGAATGGAAAGAAGCGTCGCATGAACGAGGAGGAGCGCGTGCAAATTCGTGATCGTATGCGTACACTGCTCTCTGGACCTGATCGTGACGACAATGCCAAGGCTCTTGATGCTCACATGATGGGTTGCGTACACGGATCCAACAGCGACATTATCAAGACATGTCTGCCGTCAGGTCAGTCGAAGGCATTCCCTAAGAACAACTTCTCGCTTATGGTGCTTACTGGTGCAAAGGGTTCAATGGTGAACCACTCGCAGATTTCGTGTGGTCTTGGTCAGCAAGCCCTTGAGGGCCGTCGAGTCCCTATCTTGTGCAGTGGTCGTTCATTACCGTCTTTCGAGCCGTTTGACCCAGCCCCTCGTGCTGGTGGTTACGTTACCGATCGCTTCCTTACAGGTTTGCGTCCTCAGGAATACTACCACCATTGTATGGCTGGTCGTGAAGGTCTTGTCGATACGGCTGTGAAGACCAGTCGAAGTGGTTACCTTCAGCGTTGTTTGATTAAGCACCTTGAAGACATACAGGTTGGCTACGATCACACCGTTCGCAGCAGTGATGGTAATGTGATTCAGTTCCTGTATGGCGAGGATGGTATTGACCCGGTACAGAGTGCAATGCTCTCTGGTAAAGATGCCCAGTTCGACTTCCAGGCGATGAACCACCGCAGCATTTCGCACAAATATGGCATCAACGCCAAGTTCTTCGAAAAGACGAAGTTGGACATCATGAAGCCTTTAAAACTACACCAGGAAGTTCGTGAAGCAAAGGAGAATAACTTTGCCAGCACGTCATCTGTGCTAAAGGCAGGTGTCAAGGTCATGGCTCGCCGCTTGAAGCAGGGTGAAACGAAGTGGAAGCGCGGCAGCATTGAGCTAGGATTTCATGCTGCCGAGATTGTGGCGGTGGCTGAAGAGAATGAGGATGGCCGTGAGTGCAAGTACGACATTAAGTATCTGGACACTGGCTTGAAGTCGTTTGGTGTTCCTCGTACTGCTAAGTTTAAGGCTAACAAGCCGACGAACGCAACCCGTGCCATGTCTGGTCGAGTAGACATCATTAAGGTATCGCTGGAAGATCCTGTTATGCAGAATCTGCCCCTGAATGAGCACGTTGGTTTGATTTCAGAACGCATTCAGGACAAGCTGCGGAACTACAACAAGCGTAACCCATCAAACTGTTTGGAATTGATGAAAAAGAAAAAGAGCAAGAAATCAAAGAAGAGTAAGCGCGCTGAAGACGGTGAGGTTGATCGCGAGGTCATGCAATCAAAGCACGTCGTGAGTCCTGATGCTTTCCAGCTCCTTGTTTGGGTGAACTATTTGCGCAGTATGTGCGCTCCTGGTGAGAACGTCGGTATCCTGGCTGCACAGGGTATTGGTGAACCGTCGACACAGATGACGCTAAACACTTTCCACCTTGCTGGCCACGGTGCTGCTAACGTTACGCTAGGTATCCCACGTTTGCGTGAAATCATCATGACTGCTAGTCAGAAGATGTCTACTCCTATGATGACTATCCCGCTTCGCGACGATGTTGAGTCTTCGCGGGCTCAAGAAGTGGAGCAGCATCTGAATCAGGTTGCTCTTTCGGAGCTTATCAACAGTACCAACGGTGTTCGTGTGAAGGATCAGTTCCACAGCAGCGAAAATGGTATTTTGTGGGTGCGCGATTATCACATTCGTTTAACCTTCTTCCAACTGAAGGAGATCAAGCGCGTATTTGGATTGAGTGCTGATCAGGTGTTTAGCTCTGTTGGAAGGGGTTTTGTCGGCAAATTGCTTACACTTATTTCCCGCGAGATGAAGAAGAGCGGAGTGACTGTTTCTGCTGTGGCGGAAAAGAACAACTTCAGCACACCTTCAGGTTCTGGCCGCAAAAAGAAGGGCGATGATGATGACGACGATGACGATGAGCAGGGTACGCTTCGTTTTGGCAGCCGTGGTGAAGTTCAGGGTTACGGTGAAATGGACGAAGAAGACGAGAAGATTCGCAAGTCACAAATGGTTGATGATTCCGACAGCGACTCCGATGATGAAACTTCAGGTAACAAGAAGAGTACAGACGCTAACATTTCGGATGACGAGTCCATGGAAAACGGCTCCGGAGAGATGCCCAACAAAGACGAAAAGAAATCTTTCGCCACCTCCGGCATGGAGTCCCTCGAGGTGCCGACCAGTGTGCGCAAAAACCCGTACTTCGTGTTTTGTGGACGTAACGACAAGAAGAACTACGTGGAACTGCACCTCCGCTTTCCGACGCACTCCAAGACGCTGTTGATGGTACCACTCGTTGAGAAGGTCGCCAAGCAGGTGTTAGTGCAGCATTGCCCAGGTATTTCGCGGTGTTACCTGATTAATCAGCGTATTGGCGAATCGCAGGATGAGAAGCCGTGCGTACAAACGGAGGGCCTCAACTTCCAGGAAATCTGGGGCTTCGATGATATTCTGGATGTCAACAACCTTGCCACCAATGACATCTACCAAGTGCTACAAACGTACGGTGTCGAGGCAGCTCGCGCAAGTATTTCCAAGCAGATCACTGACGTGTTCGGTGTGTATGGTATCAGTGTCGATCCCCGTCACTTGAGCTTGCTTGCCGACTACATGACCGCACAGGGTGGATACATGCCGCTCAACCGCATGGGTATGAACAACAAGGGTTCGTCCCTGCAGCAGATTACGTTTGAGACGTCTATGAAGTTTTTGTCCCAGGCTGCTCTAGGTGGCTTGGTGGACAAGCTAGAGAGTCCATCGGCCCGCTTGGTTCTGGGTCAACCTCCGCGCGTGGGTACGGGTAGCTTCTCGCTTTTGCAGCCTATTGCATTATAGGCAGAAGTCGCCCACTACACACAGCTCAGTCTCAATAGAAGTGCAGCAGGTACAACAGAGCCATGCTCATATTTTCATGACTGCAACCTACAATATACACGTTCGTTATGCTAGAGAAGAATGTGCTGTTTACTTTCCAACTTCACATTGATATTGAAGCATCCTCCAATCTATTTTTCAGGCAGAGTTTGAGTGCTCGGTCTGCGCTGGAGCGTATTGGTTTTTGGTGCAGGTGGAAGGTTTAAGCTCAGACGACGAGGCATTAACGGCCTCGATGACTCCAGGGCAGACTGTGTGCGCACTGATGGAGGTCGTTCTCCGAAATAATTTCTACCACAAAAGGAAAGCGTGATCAACAAGAAATGCATAGAGAAATACAAGTACGCACTCGTATCGCTCTCTCTTCCAGAACTTCTCGAAGTGGATAAGAAAGTGTTTGGTTACCTGAAGATAAGCGTTAGCGGGCTAATCTTTCACACAATAATGCAAACACAAATGATACGGACATCAATTCGATCTGACTTCAGTACATCTTGAATTTTGAGAGCGCGAGGTGAAGTTGATGACAATGCCAGCCACATCATCTGAAGTAACCCCCTACGTTAAGCCATGCACAAACCCCATCAAGTCGTGAATACAACCAATGTCAAATTCAGCACCCACATACTTCAGATTTCTATCCGCAGGAGAAGTTTTGTCGAGACACGTCTTCTTGGCTAATCGTACGAGCATCTCACAAAACGCAGAGTACGTCAAAATTCGGTCGTATTCTGTGTCCGGGTGTTTGGGAAGACTATCGATATAGATACAGGCAAACTCAGTCGTAGTTAGTACACCATGCGCGATGATGCCGTATTTGCGGCCGAAAGCTACCGCCTCGGTGTAACTCATGTGGGGCGGACAATTCTGCGCCATTTTGGGGTCAATTTTTTCGAGCTTGCTGTGACTTTGAGTCACGTAGAACAAGAAAATCTGTCATGAAATTTGTTAGCTAGTAGTTGCATTGATATGTAATGCCATGCGTACCTTCGTGAGTGGATCTTCAAAAGTATTTAGCACCTTTTTGCATTCCTGTAGCTCTTGTGCGACAGCCACACGAGTTCTTAACAGCACCCCATTGTGTCAACGTGGAGTTTGTCAGCAATTCTCAAACATACCTCGACTTCTGCTGCTTTTCTAAGCACGTGCGCACAAGCGAGTCGTAAGCCCGGCTTGGATCTCTATCCCCGGACTACAATCATATACTAGTAGCTTAGAGCACAGCGAACTATATTTCATACCAAACCTCACCATTTGCGCAAAATGTACGAGTAGCGCCAAAAATGCAGTAAAGTCAAGCTTCTTGCTGCTGTCACGGTCGGTTGGGTTAGTTCGGAGGAAGGCTTCGCACACGATTGCAACTTCTTTTTCAACCATCTTGGCCTCTTCCGTGTTGTCCCCATCGATGATGCCACAGTCCTGCAGAAGTTTCACACGTTCACGATGCGGATGCGCGTGGGGTCTTCACTCGATATCTGCAGTGCATATGCCGTAAAGATCTCCCACAGTCGCTCCTGCTGCGAGCGCTTTCGAGCCGCTATAAGACTAGCGTCAAATGGAGAGTCATATTTCTGTTTGCTCAGTTCTTTGGTTCCACCCGAGCTGGCGCTGGATCCGCGCTGACTGCTGTCGCTACGAGGCATTGGCGAAGCAGTCACATCCGCAATCACTATGTCCATACTGTAGTCTGTCGTACAATTAACCAGCCAGAACAAAAATGGCGCTTGAGTGGCTACTATAACTATAGCACTTCAACTTCAACGTTCATTTTCAAATGTAGCCATTTCATCGGTTCCTCGTGTGAGCCACACCACTTTGTGCTACAAAACCCAAGTCAATACTCGATCATCAATGGCTGATACAAGTGACCACCTCCTTGTGGACGCGCCAGCGCTGGACAAGTTGGCGGACCATGAACAGCTCGTCGGTACACGCCGCAAGCGCGAAGGGGAAGAAGGCGATGACGACGACAAGGAAACGCAGAAACGGCGCGCAGCGAGCAAGCAGTCGCGACGCCACAACTGGCAACCCAAGTACGAGATGGAGTTCGGACTACTGGTCATAGAGAGGGATGCGGTCTCAGGCGACGTGCTGCTGGCTATGTGCGGCTTCTGCAAGTCCTTCGGACGCGAGGACAAGTACGAGCAGTTGGTGCAGCAGGATCAGGAGTCAGGCAACGACACCAAGAAGCGGCGCAGACGTTCGCTGACCACCACCAAGTTCTTTCGAGCCTTTAGGGTGGACAATATTCGCAGCCACTTGCAAGGTGCACACCCGCGACGGTGGGCGGAGTATGAGATTCTGCCCAAACAGGACAATATCAGAGCGCGCTATCTCCAGTTGCAGGGGGAACTGCAGGCTTACGACCACATCCCATGGTGGACGACGTGGTGCTGGGAGGCTCGGCACTCCACACAGAGTCGGACATGACTTATACACAGGCGCAACTGGCACAAGCTTCGGCGATCAGTGAAGCACAACATGCGGCTGCACAAGCGGCGGTCCAGGCGGCACATAATGTGCAGACCTCGGTATCCAGTCAAAGCACCTCGACACAGATGACGGCGTCCTTGGTAAGCCACTGTTTTATTATGGCGTACTCAATCACTAACTATGATTTTGTAAATTGTTTGGTTTGACTGTTACACACCTACAGACTTACAATGGTATGTTAAAGAGTACTGCTACTAGTTTTTTTTTCTAATTAGGACTAATATGTTGTTGTGTTTCACAATGTGTGATGATGCAGCTTCGAATGCGACGTCAGGATCAGCGAACACACGCAGTGCACACTTTGACTACGAAAAACATTTGACAGAACAGATCGCGTTGGACCGGGAGCGGCTGGAGTTCGAGAAGTTGCGATTTAAGAAGGAGGTTGAACTACGCGAGCGTGAGTTGGCACTTCGAGAGAAGCACATGGTGCAAACAATTGCTCTACAAGACAAATTGTGTGAAGCGAATCGTGAGAATGCACAACTTGAGAGCGCGAAGTTCTACCGTTTAGCCGAGGTTTTGCGCGACGCTATTACTGGAACCCAAAGTTCATCTGAATCAGCGTCAGTGGTGTGATTGTGATCACAACTCAGCGACGTTTTGTTAGACCCTTGTGTCGCCTAATGTGATTAGGTTGAGGTGCGCAGTCAAGCATTTAACTCACAACATTTTGCTTGGGGCGAATAGAAATGTACTATTTGGAAACTATAAAAGCTCATTCCTACTATTTACACTGCTGCAGCAGTGTTTCTCGTGGTGTCCATGATAGTTGGCTCTGATGCTTTCTGGGACTGATGGCTCCGTTGACCCTTCCGCTTCGACGTTTTTCGCGTCTTACTGATTCTCTCTGGTTGAGTACCATCATTTTTGGAATCGCGAGGTCTAACTTGTGATTCTGTGTGTCGAGGTTTGACGTGGGCTGATGTTCCAGCTTCTTGCTTAGAATACGACTTCTTCGCCTCATCCTCTTGTGAGATAACTGCGGATGTGCTCACTTTTTCTGACTGATCATCATATGTGCTTGTTTTCTTGTTTTTCTCCACTTCGACCTCGTTATCAGCAGGAACCATCTGCACATCTTCGTGAACTACGGCTACAGAGCTTTCCTTGATTTCCTCGTCGATGATCCTCACTTCTTCGATCATTTGAACATCGGATTCTACGACTAGCGCATGATGTTCTTGAATCTTATTTTCAGGAATCGCACCGACCTTGCCAACCTTAACTTGGCTAGAGCTCTGCAGCTCTTTCGTCTCGGTGACTGCTTCTTGCGAGCTCTCCACATACGACACGTCATCTTCACTGTGATACGCACTTTCCAGTTCATTGTTAACGTGAAACAAAACATCCGACGTCACTTCAACTTCTTTCAGCTTTTCAGCGGCGATATTCGCCTCAGGGGTCACAGTTTCCAGCTCAGCTCCCATTGATATTTGATACAAGCTGTCATTGTCTTGAGCGCCTCCTTTCGACATTTCGGCATCATCTTTCTTCAACCAGACTCTCCACCACTCCCTGTCCTAAGCGGATTGGGAGATGATGCCACATTCGTAGAAACATCCGACTCAATAGATCTCGCACTCCTGTAGGATGACTTCATGACATCATGATGCATCTGTTCTTTATGTTTGAAAGTGGGGAATTCCAAGTTCTGTTGCCTTTCGTCGTTTGATAGTGTGGTTTGTGAAACAGAAGACAGCGGCACTGATCTAGACCACCCTGGAATGCTTTGCTTATCCTTGACACGAATGCGAACATTATCGAAGCATTGGTAATCCTGCGCCTTGAGTGGGTTTGGGGGTCGCGGTAGCACGGGATGAAATGGTCCAGTGACTTAAAGGTCACGGCTACATTACCTGCTTCGAACGTAGATATAAATTGCTTGTCACACGCATCAACGTTCGAGGTAATTGCACAGCCCCAATACGCTACCCAAGCAATACTTCCTCCAGGCTTTAGGTTTTTTCCATCCACCGCAACTAGCAATTCTTCATCCACTAAGGCGAACGTTGGGTCGACTTTTTGAATTTCCGGGGCAGGAAACGTGGCGTCGTACATTTTAGTCGGCACGTCCACCACATACATTACCGCCATCATCGTCATGAGAGATCTTGCCCATCGACGGTGAAAATGCAGCAACAGCAATACATTCACCAGCAACAATCCAGCGTCAATACCCACAGGCATGCACAGTTCCTGTGCAACTGCCCTTTCCCACTCCAGTAACGCCGAATGGCATGTATCCATCCTGCGTTGCGCCTCATCAATCTGCACGTTCAACTTGATCAGCGTATTATTCACATTGAAGACGTCCGGTAGCTCCCGACAGATGGTCCAATACAGCAGCACGAGTCCAAACAGTATAAAAGTCACATTAGCCACTGCACAGCTGAAGAGTTCCTTGATCGAACGGCACCCCAACGGCCAGAACCTGTCAATGACAATATATGCACAGATTTCCAGTAAAAAGTGAGCAATTAGCCTTCGAATTATGCAATTTCAGTGTCTTCTCACCCGTAGCCCTTGTGTCTCAAGCATGGGGAGCACATAATGAGCAGTGGCGCCAAGGCCACGACCAGCAGCGACCACAACACCGAGCGAATAAAACTAGGTGTCTCGGACACCAAGATGCTCTCAAGATCCCCAGCCTCACTGTCACTGTCGCTGTCTGGATGATCTTCGACGTATTGGTCCAGAAAGTCCCCCCAGTTGGGGCGGCGCTTGAGGTTCTCCAGCCGCTCTTCAATGTACTCGGGTGAGCCCACGTCTAGTGGTGGCAACACGCGATTGTGTTCTGGTGTGGACGGCGCGCTACTGGTGCCGTCTCCAAAGTCGTCGGCCTCAGGCTCGTCCGGAGCCCGCAGTCGCATCCTCATCGTTTCCTAAAATGTCAAAATGGTTTTTGGCTAGGTGGTCACCTGTGAAAAATGATAAATAGTTTTAATCGTTTGGATAGGTTCAGAGAGATACTAGAGACGAACTGAGCCATGGAGTCACCGAGTATGGGGCAGATTGCTGCCTATCGCGCAATGAAGTTCGCGGAGGAATCTCGTGAGAGTTGTTGGAAGCGCAGTGTAGTGGCGTGTGTGGCTGGCGCCGCTATGGGTGTTGGACTTGGCACGTTCCTCGGCACGTTCGAAGGTGCTCACGGGGAATTGGTGGGCCGCAACATGCGCGAACAGGTGACGACTGAGCTTTCTATTGGACAAGGAGATGGATACACTGATGCTTTGTATGGTGTTTGTAGCTCTTCAACGGCTTCAGCAAGTCCATCAAGGCGGGCTACGTGCGTAGCGTATACTTCTCCAAAGTACGTGGGGTTGGCAAGACACGAAGAGCTACAGGACGCAGAGAAGTAATTAAACGTTTATGTTGCAGGAATTTGCGCTGGTAGGTAGCATCTTTGCTGGTGTGGAATGCGTGATCGAACGCGAACGTGCAGCTCACGATATTTTGAATCCCATCTTGGCTGGCGGCGTGTCTGGAGGTGCCCTGGGAGCGTGGGCGGCGCGGAGTGCGGGGCCAAAGAGTAAGTTGCTTGTTGATTTGAGACCAAAGCGACAACTAATGCGTAATGACTGTTGGTTGCAGTGCTGGTACAAAATACTGCCAAGGGAGCAGCAGGCTTTGCTGTCATGGCTGTCGTGTTTGAAAAGGGCATCGAGTTCATCACAAGTTAGACTGCAGATAGAAGACAGGAACGTAATAGACGCTTTTACACAAATAAGGAGACGAGGGGTCATTGGAAACATACGCGGGTTAGCACATCAAGGCACTACGTACTCTGAAATCTGTAGTGGGAAATGTACAAAAATGCAAACACTCCTCCAGTTTGACTCGATTAACAATAGGTGGGCACAATTGAGCTCACAAGCTATCACCTAAACATCCTTAAAAACAAAAGGAGTTTCCAGCGTGAATGTTTCTCCGTCAAGCACTGGGTCTACTGTATTTTCACTTGAACGAGTCGTGGGTGTGCATCGAAACGAGACAACCTGAAGTGGCTCATTCGCAGCATCATCAGAACGTAATTCTCATTGACACTCTTCTTGTTCAGTTTTGTGTGATGAGGTTTTTCTGGTGACATGGTCTCAGATCGGTGTGGATTGTATTTGATCGCCACCACGATCATCCCTTTCTGAAAATCCAGATAGCAAGCATCAAAACTAAAGTTATAACGACAGGTGAATAAGATGCAAACAAAACTTACAGCTGAAATGTGGAATGTAGAAGTAGCTCTCGTTGAACTACTTCCTACATTCGTTTCATAGCGTTCTTCCGTTTGGGAAACATACTGGGTCTTGGTGACAATTTCCAGAAGACCCGACATGTCTTCAATTTCGATCAAAAACGGGGATGACGACGTGTTCTGCAGGAAAATGTTTGTCGGTGGAGCTGAAACAGCACTCTACAAGTCGGACATTAGTAAAACTATACAGAGATTGTTGATACTGACGATCCACTCACCGATGACGGCTTCTTGAATAGGAATTCTTCTGGCGTGACAACGATCGGCTTCGGAACTGTGATTGGCGCTTCCGTCGGTGGAAGTTCATGAGTTTGCGTCTCCTCTTCCTCAAACTCATCAAAGTCATCAGAGAAGGAGTTGATACGTTGTGTTGCTCTTGGCGAGCGTCCAACCTCCGCATCTGGTGAATTAAGAGCATATTTGGTCTTGAACCAAGCCGGAAGCTCACCTTTTGCTTTCTTAAAATCTCGATTTCAGCAGCATCTTTTCCGAAGCTGTCGAACTGCTTGGCAACTTCCACCCAAGTGTTAATATCAACAGGGAGATTGAGCACCTATAACATGCACACGTGAAGAACCCGGTGCACCCGTTATCAAAGAAATCTGACAGAGTATTTAAGGAAAGCCACGGACCCGCCACTCAACTCGTTCTGATGAATGGATATCGTGTGAGAAAGGAAATCCCACGTTCACCTTCACGACCTTGTGATAGACCTTTTGAAATTCGCGGCAGTAATCAAGCACCAGCTCGCTCAACGAGTCGAACTTCAAGTCCTTGTTCATGAGTTTATCACATCGACTCAGACCCAATGCTCCCCATTTTTGCTGCTGGTGCCGAATACCCAACACGATGTGCCGGTGAGTTGATGAACCGGCTGTCGTCTTAAAGCTGATGGGAAATCGCTCGAGATTCGACATCCCCGCAGTCAGGTAGGCCCCTAAGAAAACTGCTTCTAGGCACTGGATAGGCAGACCCTCCTTGATAATCTCTTTTGCTGTGTTCGCGATGCTTTTGAAACTACGATTCTTGTTGACGTCGAAGTACAGAGTTCCGGTATAGTTGTATCTAATCGACAATACAATGAGCTGTACTGATCATTCATCTGGGCAACCAAGTAGCCTTACTCGAGAGAGGAAATGAGGTTCTGGATAGCATGTAATCTGGTCTTCATAGGCACTTTGGGTCCAAAAGAGGGAAGCTTCAGTTCTGGAGGCTGCATTTGCCCGATGTGTCAGTCATTAATACCCAAACAAATTATGATTGAGACCCAAGTATTCACAGACCTCTGGAAGAAGCTCCATGGCCTTCACCTTCTCCCAGGCATCCTGCAGCTCTTCGCTCGAGATCGCGGCCATGGCTGCTCAAAAATTCTCTGAGAATGTCAAGTGAGAGGGGCGTCCTGCTATGAATAACAATTTCACATCCTTGCTTCTTATACTTGCAGTTTAGACATCTCCTGGCGTAGTGAGAAAGCATTTAAGTACTTGAATCGAATCATACGCAACATTCCCTAGACAAAATGCACACAGCACCTTAGCGTAGCTGCATCATAAAATTTATAGCCCCCTGCTTCTTAAGACGGGCCAGCACTGGGTTCTCCTCAGGCTCAGGTCCAGATTTAGCTTCCTCGTCAAATTTGCGACTTGCGCGACGTTGGCTCCTGCGGAACCTCGTGTGGCTGTTTTCTTCTTCACCGCCGTAGCTCTCATCATCACTTTCTTCAATAAATGAGCTCTGCATACCACTGCGAGACAACGGCCTCTCTTTCACTGTCCGTTTTTCAAGGCTGCCACTGCCACTACCACTTTGCTGGCGGTGGCGACTATGCCGAGAGCGACGAGAACGACTCGAGTGATGGATTTCTTCATCATCTTCTGTACTGTCGTCATTATCCTTATCAATGAATGAGGAGTTGCGGCGCCGAACTTCCGAAGGATTAGCAGACATATTGCTGTTCAACGACGCTTCCCTTTCAATCGATAGTGCTTCCTTGCTCACAGTGCGTGGTCGGTCCAGTAGACTGTCGTCACTGCCGTCGCTGTCGCCATCGGATTCGTTTTCCGCTGGATTCTCTTCTTTAATCGGGTCCGTTTGCAAGGTTTCGCCAAACATAGTGTTGAACGAGGCACGTCGATTAAGATGGCGTCGAGGATCAGCTAACCCAGCACGGTGCGGAGGAACTGAAGGTGCATTGTTCTCCGGTTGGCTGTGAAATTCGCTGTCAATTATTGGCGTGGGCCTTTCGATCATTGAGTTTCTCCCCGGTACTTGCTGAGGCTTTACATACTCTGAACCCCAATTCAATGCACTGAGGCTTTCAGACTTCGGGCGCGTTTTGCTGTGGGCGTTGTCTACCTGTTGCTGCTCTTCTTTTTGTTTTTGTAGTACAATACTCTCTGAAAACTGTTTTGAGCGCCTGCGGTGTCGCCTGTGAGTTCGTCGCCAGATAGCGGCTCGAGCCAGCATGAGTTCCTCTCTCTTCGCCTCATCAGGAAGAAGCCTTGCCATTTCCGGGATCAGCTTGCAGCACTCCTGGGTACCTACTGCTCCAAGGAGGAAGGCACAATACTCCATTGCAGATGTCTTGTCCCGACCGAAATCTTTCGTCTGATCTTGAAAATCCTGCACACGTTCTTCATCGTACGACACAAGCTCACGGACTGTCTGAATAATCTTCTTGTGAAGCTTTTTCGCAGCCTTCGAATCAGTTTCTGGGATAACTTCCACAAACTCCTCACCATCATCGTCCAAAGCTGCAGAACTCGTTCTTCTCAATAACACTGGCGGCGAACGAGCAGATTCAGTGCTTGAGTACAGGCTAGGTGGTGCATAAGACTCGTTGCTCATTGGCTCAGTGCATATTGACCAGCACTCTGCAATTCAGTAGATGTTGGCGGCATCGATACTTCGACAGTCTCATCAGTTTCAGCAAATTTTGATTCATGCGCCACTGGCAGCGGATCAGCACTGACACGTGAGTCTGAGATTTCGTTGTCAGTATCATCACTTTCGCTCGATGATGATGACTGAAAAATCGGAGAAGATGAGGCGTCAGTTAACAGGGACACGCTGACTTGATAAATAATACGTACAACAATCTCGAAGAAGGAATCAAAGCCGAGAAACTGCTTCACTCTCCCGACCAGTACAGGTTCAGTGGAAATTTCCTGCATCTGAAAAACCTACATAAGTGCAATCATACCAAGCATCAGCAGGTTACTTCAGTATAAACAACGATAAGGGCGAACCTGTTCAACGTAGAGCGCAAGCTGCTGCTCCTTCAACTCCTGCAACGCTTTCTTGCGCATACCACCGAACAGCGAATCCCGTTTGCGGTCCCTCGGGAACGAAATCTGCGTCATATGAGCGCCGAATGACACACGCAACTCACTTTGAAAGCAAATCAAGAAGTCAGCACATACAAGTGGAATGCCGTGTCGACAGCATGTCATAATAACTCACTCATCAAACGCTTGAAGCTCTGAGAAGGTTTTCCAGACCTTCCATTTGATGCTGGGTTTGTCAATAGGTCGCACAGGCAGCACCAATTGGCACGACAACTCGAATTCCTGTCCGGTTGTACAGACACAACATGCACATACTAAGTAACGACATCTGGTTCACGTCACAGAATCAGGTGGTGGAAGACACTTACCACTGTCTCTGTGTGCTCGTCGCGCATGCTGGAGGTGAGAACGGCCGAGAACTTGTGCCCTACATCCTCGTTGGCACTGATCGGGAGGCGCTCGTACTCCGTGATGGCCGTATAGACTGCAAAGAACCAGGCGTCGGTGGTGGCCTTGTCCTTGTCTTGCAGTTTGATTTTCTACTCCATACACCAAAAACACAGTAACTCATCAGCATACCACCCATTTCACTCTACCCACTGTCGGTAGTTACTTCTACGCCGTTCTCCTGACCTTCCGGAACTCGTTGCCAGCCTCGTAGATGATGAATCCGTCCGGGACCTGCTCTAGCTTGGCGTCACGCAGATCGATGCGTCCCAGCGGGTGTAGCATGTCCTGGTCTGCTAAGGACGAGTATACAAGCTCCAGTAGTTGCGGCTGCAGCACCGCTGTCACGCGCTGCGGCTTGATCTTGCCTGACTGGTGGCGACGCCCCGGTGACTCGTCCAAACGAGAAAGCAGCAGCAGACCTTGCATCTGCTTCATGCGGCGACGTCCCCCGCCCTTCTTCGTGGTCGTCATAACTGCTTATCGCTATAAGGCAGCGGAATGACCTCTGGATGCCGCGGTCTGTTCTTCCGTCGTCTTCCTGCGCTCTGATCCCTCCCACGTCGGCGTGCTCCGTGTATCTGTCTGCGTTCCAATATCGCATACAGATGGACAGATGCCTGGCTATGCTCATCAAATCGTACTTACACGAGTCTTTTGTTGGACAACCGGGGTAGGTTTAAATTGATCCTAACATTAGCTCGCGCAACTTTAATTTTATTTACAAATATAAACATACTAGAACCAACGTCGTCGACAGACCTACAGTGCACGCCAAATCAATAGGACCCTCATTTTTGGTGGACTTTACCGGCCGTATCTCGGCTTGTAAGAGGAGTTAGGAGATGCTATTTAGATATGTTGTTGCTACAGTAAGCAGCTAGACGACCCATGTGCTAACACTACAGTTTTCAATCTCTTTGACTTGGCTAGCATACAAAGTGATAGTTCCAGTGCCAACGACAAATTATAGTACCTGATCTGTGACGGGGTCACACGAGCGCGTTGCTTGAGGAAGCGTGCTATTAAGAGAATACAAACTCTAAGTGAACGGCAGTGCACTAGTCCCTGGCCCGGGGGGACTTAATAGACAGTTTAGCGTAAGTTTTAGACTGATTTATTTATAGTTAATTCGGTCATTTAGCCTGTAATACAAATTACTAATTAACTATAATTTATCCTATGTATACATAAAAATGTTAGGTCAAATGCTATTGGTCGAGATAGGAGCAGCTCAGCTTCAGCCCGATCCAGTTCCGATCGGGTTCGACGCAAGCTTTCCTCTGTCGCCGACAAGGTGGATTCAGCGTCCTCCCTGCTGCGATCTAAGTCGCGGTTGGTCTGTTGGAGATCCAAGATCTCTCCACCGGCCTGAGCCATCTCAGAGGCGAGATGATGGATGGTGGATTACAGATTGCCGGGATCTAGGGCTAGATCATCGATATGTGCCTGGAGGTGGCGGATCTCACCCAACCGACGGTCGAGACCCTGGCTGAGATCGGCGATCTGAGCATCCAAAGCCGAGATCTCAGGCGCAATCGACGATGGCTCCATACCGATAATACGATCGGATTCCAAGAAAGCCAGGAGGACATCACGCTCCTCTCGGAGGCGGTGAACCTCGGATCGATAGCACCCGATCTCACGGCCCTGATTAGCACACATCATCTCGAGGGATTCGAGGGAACAGACGTGCTCGCGGTTCAGATCCGCAGCATAGTCAGCCCGACGAGTGGCCTGCCGGAGTTGGTTGCTCAGGTGCAACACCCGGCGGCGTAAGGCGGCTGCGGATCGAAGGAGATCCTCAGCTGTGCCTCCGGCAGGGCCACTGACCTCCGGTCAAGGCGAACGAGGATCAGGGAGGCCGGACCCACGTTGTGATACGTTGTGACCGTGATCTGACATGACTGGATGGGGTGAAGACGTAGTAGAGGCGCGTTTGGCGAGGTGATTTGAAGAATGAACGTAGTGAAGTGAAGAAGTTGGGTAGCCACAACTGACGTCCAGGAGGTAGCTGTGGCGAAGTTTATTTGAAAGATTTGGCGGTGGAATATCCGGGAAAGATCCGATTGGACGTGATTGGACCCAACGTGATGTGATTAGATCGGATGACGGGCTGATGTGAATGGATCTAGTCATAGATCCAGTTTAATGACTAGATCGAAGGAGATAAGTGGCACCCGGGGTGGGACGTGATGGACGGATCGGCGTACGATCTGCATATATACCCAGATCCGGAAGGTTGAAACAACTATATGTGAATGTGGAAGATGTAGGACTTGTGGACAATACGATGGGTGAGGCTACATGTCTATACATGTTATGGGAACGGGTGATCTAGATCCAGGTACACGAATCTGGATCGTAGCCTATTTTTGTGAAGTTCAAGAACGGCCTGCATACTATAATCCGTCCAGGGGATGCAGATCAAGGCCTATGGACCTAGATCCATAGGCGGATTCGAGTGATCCGAGATCCAGGGGTATTATGGCAAGATTGGGTGATGATCTGAGAAATGAAAGCATGGAGTGAGTTTGGGTAATCTACGATTATGCCTATCCCAAAGTACAATGGCTGGATCAAGCTTGAAAGTCCCAGATCAAGGCGATCTAGTGGATCCATAATTGGATTGACGTGATCTGGCCTATTAGGGCATGACCTGGCCTGGGGAACGCGTGATTTAGGCATCATCGGGGTGGATTACGATATTGGTGAAAGAAGAAGACCAGATCACCACGTTGCGGTTAGTGATCTGAGGGTTATGGTCCAGATCACGCATGATCTGCAAGGATACCGACTGCAACGATGATGAGGAGTAAGAAGGGACACGAATCAGGATATCGTAAACAGTTGAGGTGTTGTAAAAGATAGGATACATGATGGGATAGGTCTTACCATTAAATCAGAACCGAATTTGCATCGTACGACACAAGTGCTTCGCTACGCGCCTGGAAACGGGAACTACATTGGCCCTACGGTATTAATAGCGATTTGGGTGTATAGATCTAGGGTGGTTGACAATATCTAGATAATATATTGGCTAGATCCGACCTCCTAGTATCTTACCCTAAGTGCAGATCCAAGATCCCGGTATTAATTGCTTAGCCGGTAGATCCTTGGTACCTCAACTACCAAGATCACGCTATTGGAAGCGTCAAGCAACTAAAGGACCTCAATGAAAGGGAAATCAACACTAAAGGAATTACTACAAGGCCAGGTCCAGATCTTGGCCGCCGGATCCAAGATTGATCTAATCCCTTGGACTCCGGATCTACTACTGGCGAGTGGTGTGAAGACTCCCACGCTACCCTACGACCCCAACGTCACGCCAAGACGTTCAACCAACGCAGATCGAACAACTTCAGAAGTCACCAAGAGAGCAAGTTCCTGCCCAACCGACGGGTACACAAGGTGAGCAAGTTCAACAGATTACAGATCATCAGAGGAGCCCTTCGCTAGTCAGTGTCTGGGCATTGATGGGAAGTCCGATCTAGCAACCTCGCAGATTTTGCTGGTCCCGCTGCATCACACTCTTGTCAAATTTAGAGTTCATCTCTTGGGCCCAAGGCCCTTTGTGATCTTCACGGATCACATGTCCTTGCGGACTGCCACCAACTCGCCGCATCTATCGCAGCGAATGGCGAGGTGGCTGTCATTCTTCGCGGAATACAACTTCCGCGTTGAATACAAGCCGGGCAAGCTCAACGTGCTTGCCGATGCATTGTCGCGTCGACTTGACTATGAGCTTGCTCATGTCAGTCGGGTCACGACTACTCTGTACGATCGGATACGCTTGGCGTATCAAGGGAACGAGAACTACACACTACTGGTGCAGTTCTTGTCCGATGGCAAGGACGCCGAGGTCGATACGCTTTCACCTCGACAGCGGGGCGCAGCTGCATCGTTATGAGCTGGCCGATGGGTTACTCCATTACAGAGTAGAACCTAGGGATCCTCCTCGGGTTGTCGTTCCAAACGACGAGGATCTGGAGTACGACATACTTCTAGAGGCTCATGATGCGCCGATGAGTGGCCATCTTGGCCGAGGGAAGACCTACCAAACGGTCTCTCAGACATTTTGGTGGCCCCGCATGTACAAGTGGGTGGCACACTATGTCAAGACATGTGAAACATGTCAGAGGGTGAAGCCTTCGGGCCACGCCTCAGCTCCGTTACAGAACCTACCTGCGCCAGCGGATTGCTGGAAGTCGATGAGTCACGACTTCGTCTTCGGCCTGCCGGCCGATGACAAGGGCAACACCGGCATATTGGTGTTTGTCTGCCGTTTGAGCAAGATGTACCATCTTGCTCCGGTACGTGACAAGGTCACCGGGAAACAAGCTGCACAGTTGTTCCTAGATAGCGTGTTCCGCTATCATGGTCTACCAGAGACCATAGTCTCAGATAGAGACCCGCGTTTCACAGGGGCGTTTTGGGACACCCTGTTCCAGCTACTGGGAACTAAGTTGATGATGTCAACTGCGGACCATCCGCAGACGGATGGTCAGACGGAGCGCGTCAACCGCGTGCTCGAAGACACTCTTCGCAGTATCTGTGCTGAGGCACCTCGATCCTGGTCGGACCAGCTGCCTATGGTTGAGTTTGCACTCAACAATGCGGTACACGCATCAACGGGGTTTACCCCGCTCTACTTGAATGGGTTACGACACCCCCAGGTGCCGCTAACCTTGCGGGGAGGCACCGATGCCTCCATCGTAAGTGGGGGAGATGCTCGGAAAGCCTTTTCCTCCCAGGTCTCGGAGATCGAGCCAGAGTCTTTAAAAAGACAGTTGTCGTCATTTATAGACAACAGGCTGACGTTGATCAGCCCGGTTAGAGATGCAATGGCATCAGCCCAAGATAGACAAAAGGAGTACTCAGACATACATGGAAGAGGAAACTTAAGTGTCTTTCCACAAGATAAATTAGTACTGTTAGATACTAAGAATCTACCTATAAACTTGGTTAGCTCTGCATCACGATCCGCTGGGCCCTTCTCCTCGGACGGAGGAAGGCCAAAGTGAGAGCTCACCTCCTCGAAACGAGGCTGAGTCCTCTGGACAACCGGAGCTGCCGTCTTCAAAGTCTGTGAATGGAAAATAGGCTGGTACCAACGCGAGTCATACAAAGGGTATGACGGTACAGAGTGGGAAGAGCTCGCGTAAGCACCATACCCGTACGTCGAGTAGTACGAATACCCCTGCGGCTCATAAGAGGGCATCCGACCATGCACATCACGGCTTAGAGCGTCTAAGCCTCGACGGAGTTCCTTCAGGGCGGAAGCCGGAACTCGGCGGTCAACGCCCGTGGAGCTCTCGAGTCTCACGACCGAGAGTATCCACGTCCTGACGAAGGACATCTACTGCCCCCGTCTTGCCAGCCTGAGCGGCAGCCTGACCACCAGGTCCAATCCTAAGGGCTATCTCGATCGCATAGACGCGATCTCGAAGCTGACGGACCTCGTCGCTTAACAGGGACCCCACAGAGTCCCGACCCGAAGTTGAGGGTCCAGAAGGATGAGGCTGACAAGAAGCCTCGTACTCAAACGCGTTTGGGGGCTCCTCCCGCCTCCTTGATCGGAACGGAGAGCTTCACTTCCATGTGGAGCGGGCCGTCCAAGAGCAGCGGCGCTCCGGGAAGCGCCAGCTGCTTGTGAAGTGGCGAGGATATCCCTCGTTACAGATATCGTGGGAGCCGGAAGACCGGCTCCGGGTTGACTGCCCGAAGGCTGTTGAGATTTGGGATCAACAGCCGGGGCGTAAGTAGTCCGCGGCTTTTTAGCCGCCTTACGGTGTACGGTCCCAGGGTTGACGGAACCGTACCCGCGCTCATCTTGAGCGCTGGACCTAGACTGCTGTCTAAGTCCCTCCATAACGGAGTGGAGTTGCCGCTTAGCGACTAAGTGGGCAAACCCAATGCGAAGATCTCGCTGGTCCAAGACATAGGACAGCAGGCGATCTTCCCGGAGTTCTTTCAACTCCTGAACTGTAAAGTTCTTTAGAGAAACCCATCTCCAGAACAGGTCTTCTGTGACGGGGTCACACGAGCACCTTGCTTAGAGGAGGCGTGCTATTAAGAGTATACAAACTCTAAGTGAACGGCAGTTCACTAGTCCCTGGTCTGAGGGGACTTAATAGCCAGTTTAGAGTTGATTTCAGACTGATTTATTTATAGTTAATTAGGTCCATTTGGCCTGTAATACAAATTACTAATTAACTATACTTTATCCTAATTATGCATATAAAAGGTAGGTTTAATGTTATTGGTTGGCCCGCAGCCACCGAACCTACGTGGCAGTAGTGTGGCTCACACCACAGTGTGGCCCACACCACTCCATCAGAGTATCAAAACAAATACTCGCAGAAGTATATCTACTTCTAAAGGTGGTACCCTTTCTGGGGTACCCCTTTCATGTAACCCCGTTACATCCTCCCCCACTTAGGTTGGAAACACCCCCAACCAATGAGGAGCTAGGAAGAGAGCTCCGCTCCCTTTCCTGTCCCTTGTCGATACCCATCGACGAGCCACGGTTGTGGCTTAAGGCTTTCATTCAGCCTTTTCAAGCGCGCAAGACACCCGGAGGTTTCCACGTCAACCTCCTTCAAGATGCCTAAGAAGGCAAGCACCCGCGGCGCTTCGGCACCTTCCAAGTCTAAGACCGCGAGGTCGAAAGACAAGGCCGCTCCGCGCAAGGAAGTCCGCAAGGCGGCTTCCGAGGCAGGCAGCAAGCGTACGGCTGCTGCTGCCAGCCAAGAAGGGAGTTCGCGACGCAGTCGCTCGCGCTCCCTGTCACCCGACGATAGGCCGAACCCTCGGTTCGCCTATCGGGACCACAGTCCTGGGTCAGAGTCCCCGGAATTCCGTATTCCTATTATCACGGGATCAGAGTCCGACGGGGACTCTCCTGGATCCGCTAAGGATCCACCTTCTTCTCAGGATGCTCCTTCACAGAACACTCCTGCACAGGACGCTCCTTCGCAGGACGCTCCTGTTGATGATAGCGAATCATCGGAGGCAAAGGCAGCTTCGACGAGCTCGCCTGCCAAGAACCTTACCTTGACCGAAGGTAAGGCTCGAGCCCAAGCTGCGAAAGCAGCTTCTCCAAAGCGGGCTGGTGAGGGCGCTGCTGCTGCTAAGAAGCGCGCAGCCCCTGGCTCTCCTACGTCAGAGCCTTCTATCGCTAAGGGATTTAAATCCCTGTTCGACTCCTCAGAAGAGGAGGAAGAGGAGGGGGCTGTCTCTGAGCCCCGAGAGATCTCCAACGATCTCGATGAGCAGCAGGAGCGCTATCATGCTGCTCAACTGCAAGGCACTCCTGTGCCTCCCACGCCGGTGTATCCTCGCGGATACTACCACCGGATGCGGGGTCTGGGTCTCCAATGTTTTTGGAGCACCTTAAGGCCCCTCGTGGTCTAAACCATGGGCGCACTTCGCGTGGCGCCTATGAGCGTTCCTTGGTTCAGGACGAACCACTCTTTGTCAACGACATTGAGGCCGCCAGGTGTGTGCTACTTGCACCACACCGAATTCCTCTCAAGGAATTCACTAGTCTTCGCAAGCAATCCGAAGACCGTGGTGGGCTCTTCCCCGTGTGGAGCTACCCTTGGGTACAGCCCGAGAACACCACAACCCAGACCCAGGCAGAAGACCTGTTCTGGAGATGGGTTTCTCTAAAGAACTTTACAGTTCAGGAGTTGAAAGAACTCCGGGAAGATCGCCTGCTGTCCTATGTCTTGGACCAGCGAGATCTTCGAATTGAGTTTGCCCACTTAGTCGCTAAGCGGCAACTCCACTCCGTTATGGAGGGACTTAGACAGCAGTCTAAGTCCAGCGCTCAAGATGAGCGCGGGTACGGTTCCGTCAACCCTGGGACCGTACACCGTAAGGCGGCTAAAAAGCCGCGGACTACTTACGCCCCGGCTGTTGATCCCAAATCTCAACAGCCTTCGGGCAGTCAACCCGGAGCCGGTCTTCCGGCTCCCACGATATCTGTAACGAGGGATATCCTCGCCACTTCACAAGCAGCTGGCGCTTCCCGGAGCGCCGCTGCTCTTGGACGGCCCGCTCCACATGGAAGTGAAGCTCTCCGTTCCGATCAAGGAGGCGGGAGGAGCCCCCAAACGCGTTTGAGTACGAGGCTTCTTGTCAGCCTCATCCTTCTGGACCCTCAACTTCGGGTCGGGACTCTGTGGGGTCCCTGTTAAGCGACGAGGTCCGTCAGCTTCGAGATCGCGTCTATGCGATCGAGATAGCCCTTAGGATTGGACCTGGTGGTCAGGCTGCCGCTCAGGCTGGCAAGACGGGGGCAGTAGATGTCCTTCGTCAGGACGTGGATACTCTCGGTCGTGAGACTCGAGAGCTCCACGGGCGTTGACCGCCGAGTTCCGGCTTCCGCCCTGAAGGAACTCCGTCGAGGCTTAGACGCTCTAAGCCGTGATGTGCATGGTCGGATGCCCTCTTATGAGCCGCAGGGGTATTCGTACTACTCGACGTACGGGTATGGTGCTTACGCGAGCTCTTCCCACTCTGTACCGTCATACCCTTTGTATGACTCGCGTTGGTACCAGCCTATTTTCCATTCACAGACTTTGAAGACGGCAGCTCCGGTTGTCCAGAGGACTCAGCCTCGTTTCGAGGAGGTGAGCTCTCACTTTGGCCTTCCTCCGTCCGAGGAGAAGGGCCCAGCGGATCGTGATGCAGAGCTAACCAAGTTTATAGGTAGATTCTTAGTATCTAACAGTACTAATTTATCTTGTGGAAAGACACTTAAGTTTCCTCTTCCATGTATGTCTGAGTACTCCTTTTGTCTATCTTGGGCTGATGCCATTGCATCTCTAACCGGGCTGATCAACGTCAGCCTGTTGTCTATAAATGACGACAACTGTCTTTTTAAAGACTCTGGCTCGATCTCCGAGACCTGGGAGGAAAAGGCTTTCCGAGCATCTCCCCCACTTACGATGGAGGCATCGGTGCCTCCCCGCAAGGTTAGCGGCACCTGGGGGTGTCGTAACCCATTCAAGTAGAGCGGGGTAAACCCCGTTGATGCGTGTACCGCATTGTTGAGTGCAAACTCAACCATAGGCAGCTGGTCCGACCAGGATCGAGGTGCCTCAGCACAGATACTGCGAAGAGTGTCTTCGAGCACGCGGTTGACGCGCTCCGTCTGACCATCCGTCTGCGGATGGTCCGCAGTTGACATCATCAACTTAGTTCCCAGTAGCTGGAACAGGGTGTCCCAAAACGCCCCTGTGAAACGCGGGTCTCTATCCGAGACTATGGTCTCTGGTAGACCATGATAGCGGAACACGCTATCTAGGAACAACTGTGCAGCTTGTTTCCCGGTGACCTTGTCACGTACCGGAGCAAGATGGTACATCTTGCTCAAACGGCAGACAAACACCAATATGCCGGTGTTGCCCTTGTCATCGGCCGGCAGGCCGAAGACGAAGTCGAGACTCATCGACTTCCAGCAATCCGCTGGTACAGGTAGGCTCTGCAGTGGAGCCGAGGCGTGGCCCGAAGGCTTCACCCTCTGACATGTTTCACATGTCTTGACATAGTGTGCCACCCACTTATACATGCGGGGCCACCAAAATGTCTGAGAGACCATTTGGTAGGTCTTCTCCCGGCCAAGATGGCCACTTATCGGCGCATCATGCGCCTCTAGAAGTATGTCATACTTCAGATCCTCGTCGTTTGGAACGACAACCCGAGGAGGATCCCTAGGTTCTACTCTGTAATGGAGTAACCCATCGGCCAGCTCATAACGATGGAGCTGCGCCCGCTGTCGAGGCGAAAGCCTGTCGACTTTGGCGTCCTTGCCATCGGACAAGAACTGCACCAGTGGTGTATAGTTCTCGTCCTCCTGATACGCCAAGCGTATCCGATCGTACAGAGTAGTCGTGACCCGACTGACATGAGCAAGCTCATAGTCAAGTCGACGCGACAATGCATCGGCAAGCACGTTGAGCTTGCCCGGCTTGTATTCAACGCGGAAGTTGTATTCCGCGAAGAATGACAGCCACCTCGCCATCCGCTGCGACAGATGCGGCGAGTTGGTGGCAGTCCGCAAGGACATGTGATCAGTATTGATCACAAAGGGCCTCGTGCCCAAGAGATGCACTCTAAATTTGACAAGAGCGTACTTCATTGCAAGTAGCTCCTTGTCATGAACGGGATAGTTCCGTTCGGCAGCCTTCAACTGCCTGGACTGGAAGGAGATGACACGTTCGTGTCCTTCATCGTCCTTCTGCAACAGCGCACAGCCTATTGCATAGTCAGAAGCGTCACAGACGACGCTAAATGACTTGTTTTCGTCCGGCAAAGCCAGGACTGGCGCTTGCTGTAAGCTCGCCTTGATGCTGTCAAAAGCATCCTGGTGCTGTTGCTCCCAGACCCAGTCGGCATCCTTCTTTAAGAGATCCGACAAGGGTCGAGCTAGTTCAGCGTACCCTGCGCTGTACTTATGAAGATAGTTGGCTAAGCCGAACCACTTCCGGAGGTCCTTCTGCGACCTCGGGGTCGGCCAAGCCGCTATGGCCTTGACCTTCCCTGGATCGGCGCGTACGCCGACCCTGCTGACAAAGCAGCTGAGGACTTTTATCTCCTCAGCCGCAAAGACGCACTTGTCGATGTTGGCATAGAGCTTGTTAGCTCTCATGACCTCAAACACTCGACGGAGGTGCTTCAAATGCACCTCCATAGCCGTCTGGCCGCCTTCGGCACGGCTATGGACGAATATATCGTCGAAGTACGTCTGAGCGAACGTACGCAATGGTCTAAACAATTGTGTGACCAAGCGATTGAACGTCGCTGGGGCATTTGATAGCCCTTGTGGCATCACTAGCCACTCCCAGAGCATCCCACTCGGGGTGCTCACTGCGGTGAGAGGAATGTCACTCTCCCGCATCAGGATCTGGTAGTATCCGTCTACCAGATCCAGGGCACTGTACAGCGTACAGCCCGACATGTTGTTCAGCAACACATCCTTGCGAGGGATCGGCGTCTGTGCCGGTACCGTCACATTGTTCAGCTTGTTGTAAGCATGAACCAGACGCCACTTCCCGTTCGGTTTACGAACGCAGATGGTTGGCGTCGAGTGCGGGGACTTCGACTCCCGCACCATGCCCGACTTCGCCTTTTCGGCGAAGAAGGCATCTATGACCTCGCACTGCTCGCGAGGTAGAGGCCACTGCCTCGTGACACAATACTTTGTGCCAGGCATGAGGTCAATCTCGTGCCGAACTCCCCGATCCTGCGGGAGTTGGGATGGTGGGTGCTTCGACACCACATCCGAGTATTCCTTCACAAGAGGATACACTGGATCCTCCGGGTTCTTGAGGATCTCAGAACCCAAGCGCGTTGCAAGCTGCTTCGTGAACCCCTCCAGGACGTCCTCGTCTATTACGGAGGAGGAGTTCAAATCTTCAGGAGAGGTCTCCGGCTTCAGGAGCACCATCTCCGTAATCTCTCCGGCCTTCAACTCGGCCAGGAAGCCCTTCATGGACAATTCCTCGAGGTTCAGCAGTGCTGACACCTCTGGCAGTGCCTCCAGATGGACGGCACCTGCCCTAACTTGACGACCGGACACGCCGTCGAAGACATGGCATTGCTCTTCGACCGGCCGTGCCGGTGGAGTCTCAGACTCCGAGTGTGGTACTTGGTTATCCACACGGGAGGTGCTCAACGACACCTCCGCACTCGTACTGGTCTTCTTGACCCCGCGTGGAACGCTGTTACCCACGCTAGAGACGCACGTTGCGCTCTCAGTCTTCTTGGTCTCTTCGACCATGCGTGGAACTATGTTACCCACGCCGGAGGCGCCCTCGGCGCCCTCCTCAGCAGCTTCTACTGCTTGCGGACCTATGTTACCCGCTTGTGGAACTACGTTACCCGCCTGTGGACCTATGTTACCCACTTGTGGACCTATGTTACCCACACAGGAGACGCCTTTAGTGCTCTCCTTAGAAGCTTCTGCTGCTTGCGGACCTATGTTACCCGCCTGGTCAGTGCCGTCCGGCACTGCCACAGTCGAAGCCATACGGCGCGACGACTCTTAGCGTTGGGACTTGCCGTCGTGGCAATCCCACACGCTTGGCAATGAGCCTTGGTCTCACGACCGGTTGCGAGGCTCATCGCAACATCTTCGTTGGAGTCCGTGACTCCCAGTACTTCTTCGGGCGCATAAGCGCCTTGGCGACCATCTCTGGCGCCCCAGTCCCGGACAGAGGTGGGAATATTACTCACCAAAGCTCTGTCGGAGACTGCGGGCCGGCTAGCCCCAATGGCTTTGCCGCGCCAATCGATCCAGGGCTCGTGCTTTTCGAGCCACGGCATGCCCAGGATCAAGTCGTACTTGTCCATGTCTAGGACAAGCAACGACTCCGTGCTGTCAAAGTCTTCAAACTTTACAGCCAGGTCCATACGGACCCCAGGTACGTTAACCACCGTACCATCGGCCAGTCTCACCGAGACCTGGCCCCTGCCTTTGCTTTCTCGCAAAGCATCGGCATACTTGTCGCCATTCCGCGCGACCGTCTGGCGTCGAGCAAAGTTCGTCGACGCCCCAGAGTCGATCAGGACTCTAAAGGGATCTCCATATCCCCGTACACTCGCGTGTACCACGAGCAGCCCGCCGCTGCTCTTTCTCGTCTCGAGAGCACCCAGGCTCTCAGGGGCTAAGCCTCCATGGCGTGCGCCGTCCGCACTCCTACCATGGGGACTTAGATCTTCCCCAGTAGGGCGCCCCGCCCCTACTGGTGACCCCAGTTCCCCTGGCCCTTGGGTCGCGGCTTCTGCCACGGGCCCCTCGAGCCCCTAGGTTTGGAAGGGAACTTCCTTTGCCCTTCCGCAGGGCAGGTACGTTGCATGTGCCCGAGCTTCCCACATCCGTAGCAACGGATGGAGCTCTGTACGGCCGTACCCAGTTCCATGGGTACCGGCCCGGTGCTAGCTCCAGCTGCTGGAGCTCCTTGCACTGCGCCTGACGACGCATTGTGGCCTTGCCACACCGACGTAGGAGTACGAGCCTGTCGGTGACTGTACTCCTCTTGGAGGGCGATCTGGATCGCCTCCTCCATAGTGTTCGCGTGCACGCGGAACAACTGTGTGCGGGATGGGCCCACCTTCAGGCCATCCATGAACACGGTCACTTTGATGTGTTCAGGTAGGGGGTTCCCTACCAGAGATGCAGCGAGTACTCGCATCTCCTGGATGTACTCATGCAGCTCACGCTACCCTTGTTACAGGCAAGGAAGCGCGAGCGCTGGCGATACTCATAGTTCGCCGGAAGGAAGGCGGCTCTAAGCTGTTGACACAGCTGAGCCCAGGTTGTGAAACAACCCGGCGTTGTCGCTTCGCGCGTGTACGCCCAGGTCTTCGCCCGACCTCCTAGGTTGGACAGGGCGAAAGCGACTCGAAGTCGCTCGGTCGAGATTAGAGCCGCGTCCATCGCGAGCTCTACCTCTCTGACCCAGAAGTGGAGGTTCTCTCCCTCCTTTCCCTCATAAGGGTTAACCTTAAGCCTCAACGGCTTAGGTTGGGCTGGCTTCATCTCAGCCACGGGGGTCTGCAGCCCCTGTACGTGGGCGATAAGCCCTCTCTCGTACGTGTCGAACGCCTCAATGCGTTCGACCTGCTCGGCCGGCGTAGCAGCCGCCAAGCTTCGGAGGGCATCTCCTCCAAAGTTGCCCACCATCTTCCGGACCGACTCAAACTGAGAGTCGGTCAAATGAGGGAACTCCCCTCTATCCATCTTGGCTTACCTTATAGGAGCCACAGAGGATTCAGGTAGTCAATCTACCCGCGTAGGCGTGGATTGACTGCAAGTGCTACCAAGTGTGACGGGGTCACACGAGCACCTTGCTTAGAGGAAGCGTGCTATTAAGAGTATACAAACTCTAAGTGAACGGCAGTTCACTAGTCCCTGGTCTGAGGGGACTTAATAGCCAGTTTAGAGTTGATTTCAGACTGATTTATTTATAGTTAATTAGGTCCATTTGGCCTGTAATACAAATTACTAATTAACTATACTTTATCCTAATTATGCATATAAAAGGTAGGTTTAATGTTATTGGTTGGCCCGCAGCCACCGAACCTACGTGGCAGTAGTGTGGCTCACACCACAGTGTGGCCCACACCACTCCATCAGAGTATCAAAACAAATACTCGCAGAAGTATATCTACTTCTAAAGGTGGTACCCTTTCTGGGGTACCCCTTTCATGTAACCCCGTTACATCTTCTGCCTGAGATTGGGTCGTAGTGTTCTCGGGCTGTACCCTGGTGTGGTGAAGCGGATCGGAAGTTTCTGGACCGCGATCTCGTCATGTCAATCAAGAAACAAGATAGCTCCCTCTATTGTGGCACTCTCTATAAGGACCCGTGAATGCGTGACGTCATACCTGCCCAAACCGATTGTACCCACGCGGTATCGATCTTGGCAGGTAATATTGATCTTGACTTTATTATAGGTATTATGAAGCCAGTGCAGTATGGATAGTCACAGATGGGAAGCATAGGACATTAACCATTAATTCAGAGTTGTTTTACCTTCTACTACACAAGTCTTCCTTCACCTACGCTATTCCGGGTAGGGATATACAAGATTGGCCCTCCCGACGTCACGGAAGACCAAGGTCGACACTGAGTAGAACCCTTACGCCCAGATTGCTTGGCAGGACGTTCGTCAACCCTCAAATCAAGACTCCGCTATAGGAAGCGGCAAGCACGTATTGGAACTATTGGATAAAGGTCACACAACGACCGCAAGACCCCCCCAGGCTAAGATCGACACTGTCTTGGATCAAGATCAACCCAAGACACCTAAAATCGAAGCTCGATAACTACACGACGCAGCGAGTAGTAGTATCCCCGCTGCTGCCACCTCTCCCGCTGTCCTGTCAGACAGCAAGATCAACAACAAGCGCGTCTATCGAGATCACCCGAGGAGCGATCTAGTCCCACCGACGGGTACACAAGGTGAGATCAAGAAACTTCACGAAAGTCGGAGTACCCCCTTCGTTAGTCGGCGGTTCGGGCGCAGTGTGCAAGAGGACTCATGCGATCTTGCGATTTCGCAGAACCACTTCGCCACAATGGCGCGCGTGCCCGGATCTTTGAGTGACTCGGGATTTCACCGTGAGTCCCATGAAGAAGCGCATGCTGATCTTAGATCAGAGAAACCAGCGTCGTTGGAGATCGGATCACCAACGACACTGCTGAATCAAGACCGATCCGCGGATCGCCAGAGCTTTGGGAGGAGCTCTACCGACGGAACAGAGGAAGGTCCGGCTACGGACCTAGAAGAGAAGCCTCTACCTCCTCCCCAGGTCCCTTCGGGGACCCCAGCAGATTTCGACTCAAGTCGCTATCTGCAAGACGAAAGTCCATCGGCGAAAGCCATCCAAACGCTCGTCTCCAAGTCTCTACGGAAGAAGATGAAAGCACCAGGATCGGACGCTGATGACCAAGACGATCTTAAAACAGTGTGGACTGATGAGTCACTCGAGATCGCATACCACAAGAAGAAACTTCACACCTTCTTGATCAAGAACCCCGTTATGCAGATTATCAAGCTGAACATCATCAGCGATCTAAAAGACCGAGTGCAGAAACCAACTGCAAGATCGAGCAAGCTGGAAGCTGCAAAGGCGTTATTGCATCTGATCAAGGAAGGTGGGATCATCGCAGGATCGTTCGACGCTAATGATCTATTCGATACGAGGTTCAGCACGATCAACACGACTTTAATGTCTATCTTCAATCTACTGAAGCCCTTGGTGGGTGAGGAGAATGTAACCTCCAAGGTCACGACAAGGTCGACTGACGACATGCTAAGATCGTTACCAGCACTCACATTGGAAGATCAGACAGGAACATCCTCACACTATGAGTCGGCGACTGAGGAGTGGATACTGACAGTGCAGATGACCCACCCCGGGTGACGCTAGGGCCGTCAGGTGCTGCTATGTTACGGCAGCGTGGAGATCAAGAAGCCAAGCGAATGACGGATGTCATCGCGCCGACCATGGCACAAGGATCGAATGCAAAGCTGGAATCATATTTCCAGGCGGCGATGAGCCTGTTCCTGAAGGAACAACAAGGCGCTGTTAATCCCGCAAGATCAGCATTAGCAGAAGATCGAGATGTAGATATGGAGTCTGTGGGGTCGCCAGATCAACACCCAAACCTTCATGAATACGACCCAGATGATCTCGACCTTGATCCTCCCAGACGTGCGGCCGTAGCATCAGCATCAGCCACCACCACCGGAAGATCAACAAGTGTCCCACGTATTCGAGTTTCTGCCATGTCTGAACTTAAGGAGTTTGCGGGGAAAGAAGGGGACGAAGATCGAGCCAGGGCCTGGCTTAACAAAGTAAAGTCCGCCTTTGTGCGAGATCAAGCTCCAGACGAAGAAAGTTATCTGGTGTTCAGCGATCTCCTCAATGGATCGGCGCGAAACTGGTATCGACAGCTTAGTCGCACAACACGCAGTACCTGGAAGGATTTGCTCAGCAGCTTCCAGGTTCAATATTGTGGACGAGGAGTGTCAGTCGCGAGGCAATATTACCACGCGCGCAAGAGATCGGACGAATCTCCGCTGGAGTATTTGTATCGGCTCAATGTGGCAGGGCTCAGGGCCCGCCTCTAGATCAAGGATGGACCTTCGGAAGTTCGACGGGAACACGTGGAGCACTTCATTGAAACTCTTGATGACCGCGATCTTGCAGATCACCTGGCCCTACTATGAATTCCAGATGCTGACACTCTGGAAGAAGCACTTTGATCTCGGCAACGAGCAAAGGCACGACAAAGTAAGCTGTATATGGATCAACCAAGCCTCGTCAGAAGAACAACGGTGCAGCAGCCCCGTCTGCTTCAACTAGGGCCGTCAGAGCTATCAAGGTGATCTCGGATAGCAGTGAGTCTGGAGAGGCCACCAGTGGATCGGATGGTGAAGCAGGATTACGTCGTGTCTACTTCGCAGCACCTGGAAACAATGAATGGGATCAAGATCAAAGGAACCAAGATCGCAGTCGCTCGGAGGCCGGAAACAATCGTGTACCCCAAGATCGGCATGATATAGGTTCACCACCTAAGCGATGCTCGCACTGTGGGTCGCGCAAACATAGCGATCTTGGGTGCTGGGGACGTCTAACGTGTGAGAAATGCGGTCGTAAAGGACATCCCTCAGATTGTTGCCTATTCACATGCAAGGCATGTGGTGACATCCACAAGGCGGGAAAATGTACCATGGAGGACTTTTACAACTTGATCCGACAATGGTACAACCCCACCATATCTCTGTCGCACTGAAAAAATAGTTAGAAAACCATAACAAAAAATGTGTAATTCTTACAATCGCAAACTTTTCGTGCATAGGTGCTTGTCTGGTTCTGTGGTTTATCTGGATTCTGTCGGTGGCAATCAGACGTAGATAGACTGTAGGTATGCTTTGCGCTTGACTCAGGTCAATGTGCACACGCACGATAATCCCGCGATTAGCAGCACTGATTATCGCGTCACTGATGCCTCGATCCGTGAGCACATACATGGAGATATCGAGAGTCCGGCGTGTTCGGTTTAAATACTCGATAACCGTGAGGGCGAGGTCCGGTCCTTGACACACTGGAGGGCTGAACACGACACAGACGACAGATCCCAGGCAATGGTCAGCCGCTGGATATGGCGGGACCTTGGTCCCGCCATATCCTGCACCAGTAAGTTGCCTAGTTGGTGGAGTTAGATTGTTGCGCCTATGTAGAACGCGAGAAACACGTGAATGAGTGATGTTGAAGTGCCTCGCAACTTCACTTAGGTTTCTCTGCATTTGGTTGTCGATAAAGTGGAGGATTTGTAGCTCTAGATGTAGACGGTCGTAAAGCTGGCTATGAGCCTGATACTCTTCGTCGGTTGCGTCTATGGACGTTTGCGAAGTGCTGAGCTCATGCGTGTTCTTGCACCCACGAGCTCATTATTTGTCCGTGCTACAGCTACAGTCGAGGTTTTTGTCAACGCTACAGCTGTAGTCAATGGAGCGATCATTTGGCAACACGCGATATCGGTTTAAAGGGGGATCCGCCAAAATCGACTTGGTGTCAGTGAGTGGACGAAACCCCCGGTGAATTCATCGGCCCCCGTAAATAACGACTCGATCTTTGTATACTGCCCCGTATTGAAAAACGGTTTTGCGACGAATTTTCTCTCGTCCGCTTTATAAAGTTTCAGACTAAGTACGAATTTTTCAGAATCGTGTGTCGAAATGATCACGCCATTGACTGTATCTGTAGCATTGACAAATCAAGGGTTCTTACAAAAACTCAGTCAAATGACCTGCCTTTTGACATGACCCTCTCAAATTTGATTGAAATCATTTTTCGCTTGGCCTAAAATGATCGCACCATGACTAAAGCTGTAGTTTTTCAATCCCCCTTTAAACCGATATCGCGTGTTGCCAAATGATCGCTCCATTGTAGCACTGACAAATCAAGTCATTTTGAGAGGTCGCCTACGCACGACTGCTCCATCAAAGCGTCCGGGTTAAAGGGCTACCTGACAGTCGACGCACCAAGAGGACATTCCTGCTGACCTTATCGAATGCGTAGGAGGTTCAGCAGCAACTCCCTCGAGACCCAATGTGCGAACTGCCGTTCACTTAGAGTTTGTATACTCTTAATAGCACGCTTCCTCAAGCAAGGTGCTCGTGTGACCCCGTCACGATTAGTAATCGTATTACAGACCAAATTATCTAATTAACTACTAAATACACTCAATCTAAAAACTTCCCTTTTCTAGCCCCTAAGACCAGGACTTGTGAACTGCCGTTCACTTGGAGTAGCAAGGTGCTCGTGCGTCAGGTATGGGGAGTGCGCGACAAGGTTACACGTTCGTCTCGACGAGATACGCTTGCTACTCGGATATACCACAACGTAAGTACTCTGCCTGAGCCGGAGGAACTCGTCCGTACTCCTTCCTGCTAGGCAAAACCATAAGTATTTGTAATGACGTGAACATTCTATTTGACAACCCAGCGCACGGGTGAATTACGAACTAGTGACCGAATATCCTTTTCCTTATGAATGCATTACTTCTTGATTGAAAAAAATGAATGAACAGTCAAGTGACCATGGTGTGTCAGTCACTTCAACTTTAAAACCTAGAAGATATACGTACAATTTTGACCAATTGTAATCCCCGAAAGTCATTGCCGTGTCGTCTCTTACAATCCCACGTCCAGGTCCGCCCTGTGCATGTCGCCTTCACGACGTTGCCGTTGAATCGCGCTTCGCCTTGGTCGACGACTCCATAGAGGCATTAGCGGACGAAAGCTCAAGTTCTACGAGTATTGTACTCACTCCTACTTATCTCCTGACGGTATATGGCAGCATGACCGAGGAAACGGAGGAGCCGCCACGGACACCCGTAAATCACCCTTCGGACGACAATGAGGGATCGCGCAGCAACGACGACGCGACTAACAACGCTCTGCCGTCGCCAGTAGCATCAACGTCCGCTCCACCGTCCACACGTGCAGCTGACGATGAGAACCGAAATTCCACGCAGTCCTGCGGCCCTCCCATGTCTGAGAGTGCCGCGTCGTCGTCCCTGGAACTACTTGGACCACTAGGAGTCGAGCGCGACGGACTGGGCGTCAAGGGATATTTGAGCATGCGTGACGAAGGTGTGACGTACCACCGCATGAAACGTTTCTACTGTCGTTGTGTGGGAGTCAACTTCTCCCGGTTCGCATCGCGAGATGCAGCGTCGGCGATGATCGCAGCATTGTTTAGTGCCGAGGTGCAGAAGGTAGAGGCATGGGACGGCAAGGGTCTCTGGCATACGTATCGTCACTCGTTCAAGCTGTCGTTTACATCGGGCGTCGTATTTAACGTTGATGCTGACTCAGAAGAGGACAAGCGACAATGGATCGAGTACATTGAGACAGCGCTGAGAGGAACGGAAACGGCAGTTGAAAAGTGGAGCGCACATGCCTCAGTGAGCCCTGATATCATGGAATTCACCCCTGGAGGTCTCACATTTATGGAGAAAAAATGCAGTCCACCGAAGTTTAAGAATGACACGACGTGCTGTCACCCTGGCTGTAATGTACGATTTGACAGTACTGGAAAGAGACAACACCACTGTCGGAACTGCGGTGGATCCGTATGCTCAGACCACAGCTCTCGATTTGCGATGCTTCGCCATTTAAACATGAATCACGCTGTGCGACTGTGTATGGGTTGTTATCGCGTACAGAGATTTGTTTTGTGGCTTGGAATGCTGTTGCAACGCCTTAGCATTGCTCAGGCGGAGGAAGAAGGGATTAAGAAACCCGCTCTGTCAAAAGCTGATGAAGAAGAAGTGGAGACTTTGTTTGCAATATTTGATGACGATGCCTTTGGTATATCTGACGTGATTCAGGTGCTTCATTTGCATCGTCATGGGTGCGATGAAGCCTATGCGTACGCTGTGAATAAGCTCTTGGAGCTTTCGGCGTCCAATCTGGCGGATTTTGAGTTTTTTTTGCCGCAACTATTCCACATGTGGCTTACGGTGGACTGGACGAACAACAACATTAAAGCAGCGATGTTGTTTCGAGTAATGTGCTACGCGACTCAGCTGCATATCCGCCTAGCAACGGCTATCTACTGGTTAACGCGTGCAGCGATCGACGACAGCTGTGGCTGGGGATTCGGTCAATCGGAGTTGTATGTGCCTGACTTCCTTTATCGAAAGATGAGCATGTGCAAGCTATTGATGATCAACGTGGAGATGCAGATTTCCCATGGTGATTGGTCTTATGAACCAGATAAGGACTTGCCAGCCTCGACGGAGCAAACTGCCATCATCAAGTGCCTGTTTGATCGCTTGCTAATTCTAGTTCACACTGATACGAAAGCTACAATTCCGCTTGGTGCAATCTGTGATGCCGTGAGTGGCTGTTCCATTCCTCAGGAGTTTCTACTTCCAAGCAACACACTACTAGAAGACTCACATCGTGATGACGGAGAGGAGCGTCGGATTTTCAGTACTCAGATTCAGTTCATAGAGGAACTGTGTGCGATGACTGAAAGACTGAGGTTTAGCGCTCCTCATGAGCGTAAGAAGGCTTTACGGAGTGAGCTACAGAAGCTTGAACTTCCAGAAGGGGCGTTTTGTCCACTAGGTTCCTGTGACAAACCCCTCCAGCGACTGCTTACCATAGCAAAAGAGGAAGGAACAGTTTTTACGACAAGGGCTCGAGCACCGACGCTAATTTTCTTTGAAGTTGCGAGGTTAACATCTTGCGAAAAGAGTGCATGGTTGCACCGTGGTCGATCGCTCACATTTAGTATTCAAAATGACAAGACCAGCGATTCTGAGGTTATCGACGTTAACGGACTAGAAGTACTTGTTCCTGCTTCTGAAGTCACAGTCGCGAAAAATGCCATTGAAATGGCCACAAGTAGCGATATTGCTCAAGTGATTGCGATGGATACTTTTTCTGGTGACGAGGATGAGCAAGATAACGATGATCCTATCGATGGACATGGCGAACCAAAGAATACCGATGATGATTCGTCAGGCAGTGATGACCAAGATAGCGACAAAGAAGAGCTAAGAGATCGTGTTTCCTCTGATCCTCCTCCATCACTGGTCGCTTTAGCTCGAGCTGTTGGTGGTAAGAAGAAGCGAAGTCGCCGTGGCCGGTCAGGTTCGCTGATGAACTCGACGACAAAGTCGTTGGACTCCATTATTGCATCATGTGCTGGGACGATTAAAATCCGACGAAAACGCTCTGTCAGTGAGGGTTCTGGGTTCAGTGGGCTTGAAAATTCACAGAATAATAACCTGAGCTCCATGCCCAGTGAGGTAGAAAACTTCACGGACGATCAATTGATCTCTATGGCCCAGAACATGGAGATCAGTATGCTGGAAACAAACCCGTCCGGGCATGGTACATTTACAGGCAAGCAGGTAGTGGAATGGATGACAAAGAACGAAATCGTGTCGGATGAGGCACATGCCCTATGGCTTGGGAGTGAGTTGCTCCGTTGTGGCGCCTTGGAAAAGACATCACTTTCTTCGAACTCATTCAGTGGATTTGCAGATAATGACGAGACATCGTATCAGTTGAAAAGTGAATCGAGTACAATTTTCCAACCCGAGCGCCGACACACGTTGCAATATGACGCTCCACCGGTGTTACAGCAATCTCCACAATTAGTTGAAGAAACAGTATCGGGGTCTAGCGATCGGGGGCAATCGCTGGCTCGCACGTCTTCACGTATTACGCTAAAATCCCAAGAAAAGAAGGTAGACATATCTGACTTAGCTGATGCTGTCGATGCAAACTTGACAGGTGCAGCTACTGAAAGCACTCCGAATTCTGCCTCTATAGCATCAAGACCCCTCCAAGAATGCCTCACGGGATCTTCTGACGAAAGACGTTCAATCACTTCAAACGTTCATGATGGTTCGCTCATTTTGAAATTCGATCCTACTGTGGCTATTGCTGCCATGAACTCAGTGGAACAAGCTATGCAACAGTATGTTCTTCCACAAGAAGATGTTGTAAATGCTGTCCAGCTCAGCGAAGATCTCCAGATACTACGGCAGCAGCTGAGCATTGTGTATGAGTATGTCATCGATAAACGGAAGCGACTTCACGTTGCAGTGGAGTCAGCATTTGGAGAAAGCTTTGAAGAGAAAAGAGAGCGCTTGCGTGAAACATCATCCCACGTTGCGGCATCAAAGGCGAAGGATTGGAACTGCGTTGCGTTTATCGTGAAATCTAACGATGACTTGCGGCAAGAGGTTTTATGTCAGCAGATAATTCGCCAACTGCAAGATATTTTCCAGAGCGCAGATTTACCCCTTCGCCTGCTGCCGTACGAGATTATTGCGACTTCAGCATCAACAGGCATGATCGAGTACGTCAAGAACGCCGTATCCCTTGATGCCTTAAAGAAGAGAGGCAATTACACCACCCTGGCGAATCATTTTCTGAAAACGTACGGACAGGCGGATTCTGCGGCATACAAGACTGCAATGACGAACTTTGTGCGAAGTATGGCTGCTTATTCTTTGGCGTGTTATTTCTTGCAAATTAAAGATCGGCACAACGGCAATATCATGATCGACAGTGATGGTCATGTCATTCACATCGACTTCGGTTTTATCCTCGGTATCGCCCCTGGAGGTCGGTTCAGTTTAGAGACAGCACCCTTCAAGCTGACAGGAGAGATGGTTGATGCGATGGGCGGCACTCAGTCAGACTACTTTAAGGCCTACGTCATTTTCCTCATCCAAGGCTTTTTGGCTCTTCAGGTATTTGTGTATTTACTTCAGCTGGTGTTGGATTTTGTGCTGATGTGACCTGTCTTATTTAATTCTTGTGTAGCAACACGCGGATACAATACTGATGATGATCGCGATCATGGCCCAGGAGTCTTCATGCCCGTGTTTCCTATCACAGAACCCGCGTGACATTTTAAGCACCACCAAACAGCTCTTCCGTCTTGACTACAACCAAAGCCAAGTCATTAAGCATGTGATCAGTCTTGTACGTCGCAGCCACAACAGCTATCGTACGCGCCAGTACGACGTATTCCAGCGAATGACAAATGGCATATTGCCCTAGGCAAAAGGCACTCGTGTACTACGTAGTGTTACTACGTATTTGTTGTGCCGTCTTTTACTTAGAACTAGTGAAACGAAAAAACGAATATATGAACATTTCAAAAGGCCATCCTTACTCCAGCTTCACTTTACGAGGGCGACCGACTCCAGTCTTCTTAGTCTTTGCCTTTTTGGGGGACGAGAATGGATTCTTAGACGATTTTTTCAGTTTCGCCACGGGCATGCTACCGAGAGAAAAGCGATTGCGTGAGAGGGACGGCAACAGCACGCTGTTAGATTCTTGTGCTGGAAAGATACAAGACAAATCGAGAAAGTTAGAGCCGGCTGACTTTATCAATATACTACTAGTAGAAAGACGCAGGCGTACACTTCTGAGTAAGTTCCGACGAAAGCATATCCTGTGACTGCTCCATATTTTCCGAAATGTCTAAAACGGATTCATTGCCCGTGTCAACCTTCTTCGACTTTTTCCCTTTCTTGACAACCACAGACACCACCTCTTCTTCATCAGTATCTACAAGGCAACCCACATGTGAGCTCACTGTTCTATTGGAAGCGCAATTGAGTAGTGACTTCTAACCATTCTTGGTCAGGTCAGCCAGCAGGCTCTGAGAGTAATCCAGCTCCTCTTCATCCGAGGACGAAGACGAACTACTCTCGACGGGGGTAACAACCTTCGCAGTGCGCTTTGCAGCTTTCACAACAACGGGAGTTGGTTCAGAATCCGAGGAGGATTCGCTAGCAGTACTCTCACCAGACTTCGGTGTTTGTTTTGGGGTTTCTTCGGACTTGACAGTCTTCACAGACTTAACAAGGAGTTCATCTCGAGCCTTTTGCTCATCAGCTAGTCGCTTCTTCGTAGCCTCCATTATTTTTGCGAATCCTGGCTTCGTGTCCTTCAAAGCTTTGTCAACCGACTTCACCTTGGTGGTAACTTTAGTGACAGGGGTCTGGGTCTCTTCAGTTTCCTCACCAGAAGGTAGTTCGCCTGCTTGAGTTGACGAGCTAGAAGTGCTGGAAGTGGAACTAGAACTTGATTCGGGCTCAAAAGTCGCAGTCTTCACAGTATCGGTACTCTTGGGCTTTTTTGTAGACTTTGCCTTTTCCGTAGCCTTTTTCGTCACCACGTCCTTGGTTGACGTCTCCTTTTTGGCGCGTTTAGTAGCAGGTTTCTCAACGTCATCAGTCTCAGTGTCCATCGTTTTCTTTGATTTCCTACTGATAGGTGTAGCCTCACTAGCCGTCGACGAGTCATCGTCGGTCTTCGTCACCGACTTAGCAGCTGCTTTCTTTTTTGTCGTCTTTTGGACTTTAGGCTCAGCTCCTTCTTTCGATTGTCCAGTCGATTTTGCCGGTTCAGATTTTACAGCAGTCTTAGCAGCTTTCTTTTTTACTGGTTTCTCAGCTGTGGGCTCAGTTTGCTTTGGTTCAGCTAGCTTCGGCGTTTCGGTCATTTTAGGCTCTGATTTCGCTGCAGTTTTTTTCTTCTTGGCTGGCGGTTCATGAGCTTCCGAGGCATTGTTTGCTTCTGTAGTAGGAGTATCAATTTCGCTGGATTTGCGCGTTCGCTCACTTTTCGACAGTGCTTTCGGAGCAGGATCCTTGTTTTCAGCATTATGAAGAGTGCTCGCAATCAGAGCAGCACCCGATTCGGTTGCACCGTGCTTCGCAGCAAGCATCTTCTTTAAAAGAGCGTTCTCACTCTTTTTCGGGGCTTTCTTTGCAGGTTTATCCTCCTTTTCAGCGGAAGGCGTCTTCGTTCCATTGGTTTCCTTCGCTACAGCCTTCTTTGAATTGTCAACCTCCTTTGCAGTATGCTTTGCATCCTTAGTCTCTTTCTTCTTCGGATCATGGTCCTTCGAAGCAACCTTTTTCTTGTGGTTTTCCTTCTCGCCAACCTTCTTTACCTTCTTATCCTTTGCAGCAGAATTAGTTACGTCATGAGTCTCCTTTGCAGTAGACTTTTTCTTCGAAACCGATTGTTTCTTCTCAACCACCGTCTTCTTCTCTTTTTCCGCACTCTTTTTGCTGACGTGAACCTCCTTCGCTCCATTTTTTGTACTCTGAGTAGCTGTTTTCGCCGGTGTACTGTGTTTTTCAGTGGCAAGTTTCTTCGCCACTGTCTGCTTCTTAGCTGGTTTGTTGATCACGATGTAAATCTGCTCCATGTTCTTGAATACGTTGCCAGTTTGCACGTTCTTGGCCAAATCCACAAAGCAGTGTGGCGCCTGTTCACGCACCTTCGTGTGCGCGCGGCGGTCAACCACTAGCTCGGGCGCTACACATTTCTGAATGCGCAAGTCGCGGCTGAGAGACGGCAGGTGTGGGAACACGCGCGTGTACTCCTCCACGATGAAGTCCTCCAAATCTGCGATGGTGCGGAGGCGAGGCGTCTGCACCAGCATTACGCGGTCTTCCTCCGGCAGCATAGCCAAAAGTACCATCTCGCCCTCCATTGTCGTCAGCTCTGTTGTCATCGCTGCGTAGAATTGTCGTTTGGCTCCAGTTAACGCGTTACAGCGTGCGAATGGCTCACAGGCTATCGGACCTAAACGAATACACACTGTAATATTAAGCTACAGTACCGACTTCCTCTGTTCATTACTGACGCCTGCTTATAACTGACATGCCCGCTAGCCCAATCAAATCACAGAATCGCATTCCTTTATTTATCACTGACAGCATTTTCGCTTTGCGTGCTTGCCATCAGAATTAAATTGGCGCCATGCCTCGCAAGCGTCAAGCATTCTCGGCAGGCGAGAAGCTGAAAATGCTATCTGCCTGGGTGGAATCTGGTGATATTAATGCTGTTATTGCCACATTCTTCCCAGGGCTGGATCCCATTGCCCACGAGCAGCGACGCAAGCTTCTCTACCAGTGGCGCAAACGACTTGGCCACATCGAGGCCGCATGCAAATCCGTCAAATGTCGCCGCAAGAAGAAGGCCCGACGTCGCGGTACTGGGGTCGATCTGGTCGCCAGTGAATTGGTGGACGAGCTGGCGCGCCTAAATCTTATTGACCGCTCTGTAGGACAGGTAGATGACAATAGAGACTTTGAGAGTTGTGAGAACTGCGATAGTATTCTCAATGAAGCTTGAGCATTTACGTTGAGCAAACATTGCATTTGTTACGTCTTTTTTATACACTCTTTACAGATCAACATCGCTGTCAGTAATGAACAGAGGAATTCGGTATCTATGATAATTAGTCTCACTTAGACTATTGTGTGGACTATTCTGAAGTTTGATTACATTATAAAGTGCTAATTATTGACAAAGACTAATTTTGAAGAATGGTAAAAATCATGTTGTGAGCGTAATCGAACCCTCGCCACCTCGCATAGAATGGTGTCATACAAACGACTGCGTCTGTCGTGTCGCTGGTAATTTAGAAGTGATGTTGTTTAGTGCTTACTTTCTCCCGTGACTTAAAGTTCCTTTCACATTGACCTGAGAAAGAAAAGTCTATAGCTATCCATTCAGTCATCCACCATCGTCTATACCTAGCCAACACGGGCTTGGCACACCATTCCCCCATGGTAGGGGACTGGAATGGCTTGACTCGCTGCATGTGAATCTTTTCTTGATAGTGCCCTTTGTCGATTACCAAGATCCCATCATTCCGGATGCTGAACACGCGAAATGGTCCGTCGAAGCGTTGTTGCAGTTTTGGGGCACGTTGATCGCTTCGCGAAACCGTCACCAGCTCTTCGGGTCGGTTGTCGAACCCGAGCCGTGATTCATTTTCGCGTTCCGTGGCGCGTTTGATTTGAATTTGTTTGTGCTGCTGTTGCTGTTGCCAGTTTATCGCCTTTGGTAGCCGAACAGCATAGCGCGCCCGAACGCTGCTTGGCTTGGTGACATTACCAACATTGTGTGATGTTGTGCTCGCATTGCGAACATCACACTAAACAAACAGTTCTCCCACTCTCCCATATTTGAGATGTTCTCTGTCCAAAGCTTGTCATTAATCGTTCGGTGTGCTCGCTCGACCACACCGTTTGCTTGAAGATTTGTTGTGGTGTTTGGGATATTGGCCACGCCGTAACTTTCAAGTATCTCCGTAAATTTACGGGCCTTGATCGTAAATACATCGTTCCGGGTGTGGATACAGGTTGAGCCATACTTGGTCCACAATGCGCGCTGCTTCGGCACTCGTGCCATCTTCCATGGATGCGATTTCGATCAAGCGTGTGGTGGTGTCGGTAATAGTCAGAACTCACCATTGCTGGTCCGATCCAATTGGCCAAGTGTATCAACCGCTATTTCCACCCAAGTGTGAATCTCCATCGTCTTCTCTGGCAGTTTACCATAGTGATTATTTCGGGGATTGCTTACAGTTGCGTACCCAAACCTGAACGGACTTCGTCATTCCTGGCCATGTCAGCGCTGCTTTCAGCGACTCAATCATGACTCGTTCGCCAGGATGTACGAGCCACTAGTGGTATGTGTGCAGAACTTCACTGATGAGCTCTGGGGGTGGATTACCCTTCCGTTCGCTTTGCTGACTAACACCTTGTTGTTGCCAATCTCGTGCCAGATTGCGTCGGCACTTTCGTAAAGGTCGGATCACTGCTGCACTGCTGCGATATCTCCGAGCGAGAGCGAATAGAAGGAAGGTTTGTCTTCAGCGGCTGCGGTGGCTACAGGTGTTACTTCGTGAAATGAAAGTCTCGAGAGGGCCTCCGCGACAAAGTTCTCATGGCGTTTGATGTATACCATTTCGGGTCCATACTCCTTAATCTCAAGTCTCCAACGCAACAATTGTGGGTTATTGAAGTTCGATTGTACTGAGGTTTTGTGGTCCGTGAAGACCTTCTGTTTGCGTCCCAATAGAATGGAATGAAACCCTCGCAGCATCTAAAGCACGCTTAGTAGTTCCTTTTTATCCATAGTGTAGTGCTCTTGCGTCTCGGTGCACTTCCGGGACTAGAATGCCAGAGGCCTACCTTTCTGCATAATCACTCCTACCAGTTTGCGTGCGGATGCGTCTGTGTATATTTCGAATTGCTCTTTGAAGTCCGGGTAGGTGAGCAATACTTTCAGCGCGATCATCGATTTTGCTGCGTCAATTGTTTGTTGCTCGACTTGTGTTTACTGGAAAGGATTTTTTATTGGAGTCAGTGCTGTGAGAGGGGCCAAAGTTTCTGACCTTGTCCTCTACATGTCCTTGTAGTAGTTTATTATTCCCATGAGTCGTCGAAGATCCCGAATGTTCTTGGGTCGGACGAGTTGTGGGATTGGATCTATCTTATTCTGTAACGGTTTCTTTCCCTCTGTGATCAGGTGGAACCCCAGATACTCGACCTCCTTCATACAAAATTTTTCTTCGTCATGTTGATCACTAGTTCTGCTTCTTCCAGTCGGTGCAGGACTTCGTGTAGATGGTCGAGATGGTCTTCGAATGGGCTAGACAGAATTAGTACGTCATCGAGATAGATACGCGCATATGGGAGATCTCCTAGTAGTTCTTGCATGACGGGTTGGAATTCGTCAGGTGCGATGCTGATGTCCATGGGCATTCGGCAGTACCGATATTTCCCGCAGGGTAGGATAGCTGCTGAATACGGTCGACTTTCTTCCGCTAGTTCGCGACTGTAGTAGTCCATGGTGAGGTCAAGTGCTGTCACGTACTCGGGCTGCGGTAGTTCTCGAATTAGATCCTGTGTCTTACAGAGTGGATAGATAGTATAGCTGCTCCAATACTTTGTTGAGTCCACAGAAATCCGTGAGGAAGCTCACAGAGCCGTCTTTCTTCAGGGATAACGGAATACGGTGCAGCCCAGGGTGGGTCCTTGTTTGGTTCTAGCACCCCCAATTTCACTGGCCGTTCTACTTCATCCAGGACAGCTTGTCGATATATCGAGGGGATCACGTAGGGCTTGTAGGCGCACGGTCTACTCCCTGGTTTGACTGATAGCACGTACGGTCGTCGCTTCAATATTCCAATACCTCCTTGCATCGTGACTATGTGAAAGGAGCGAAGCAACTCTAGTAGTATTTCCTTCTGCTCGCAACTGAGATGGTCTTTGGGTACCAGCACCTTCAGATCGACAGATTTATCTGTTACATCTAAGATTTCCTTAGTGTGTTTCTTCTTGTTCATCGCAGCAAACACCACATGTAGCTTCTCGTTCTTCTGTTCCCGCTTTGTCTCTACTTAATTGCTTGTCCATCCCAACGGATTTCCTAAGCATTATAATCGATGATCATTCCTTGTTGCTGCGAAAAGCCACTCCCCATGATCATGAGATAGAGTAAGTGATCCACGATCTTGAAATCTAGGCAGCATTCTCGTTTGTCCGAGACCTCCAAAAGCTTTCATGGAAGTTGTATAGAACCCACTACCTCCTGTAGCTGATTGTTGACGATGCGGTATTGCATGCATTTTCCTTTAGGTTTGTACCATGATACCACCTCTTTAGCTAACAGCGATGCTGTGGATCCCGTGTCCAATAGGGTTGATATGTCTGCTTGTCCAATGGGTATCCGAGGGTCACCCGTGTGTGCAAGGTGTGCACGTATAACACACTCGTGTTTTCCGCGGCTGTTCCTGGTGCCAGTAATTCGGGGATTTGGCTCACTCGTTGTCGATACCCTCACTGCTGCCGCAGATTGACCGTTCCAGTGACCACGCGCCTTCGATTTGTCTCCTTGTGCTTTGTGCTCTTGTGGTGAAGTGGATTGGAAAGATCTGGCATTGGAATATCCAGGAAAGATCCGATTTGGACGGGATCGGACCTGACGTGACGTGATTGGATTAGATGACGAGCTGATGTGGGTGGATCTAGTCATGGATCCAGTCGATTGATAAGATTGATGGAGATTAGTGGTATCCTGGGTGGGACGTGATGGATGGATTGGCATACGATCTATACATATACCCAGATCCGAAGGGTTGGAAGGATCACGTATGGATATAGATGATGTGGGACTGATGTGATTGCACGATGGGTGCGGCAGTATGTCTATATACACTGTAAACTGGTGATCTAAGTCTAGATGTCTGGATCTAGGCTATAGTCTACATCTGTGAAGACTAGATCGGTAGTATATCAGGTTCCATTCAGGGAACTTGGATCAAGGTTCGTGGACCTAGATCCATAGGCGGATCCGAGTGATCTGGGACCTAGCGATATTATGGCAAAGCTGGACGATGATTGGAGGATTAACAGCATGGAGTAAGCTGGGATATATTACGATTATGCTTATTACGAAGTGTTATCACTGGATCAACTGTGGAAACCCTAGATCAAGGAGATCTAGCCGATCTAGCCGATCTGGAATTGGATCAGCAGGATCTGGCTTATTAAGGCATGATCTGACTCGGGAGACGTGTGATCTGGATATTACGGGGGATGATTACGATATTGGAGAAAGGAGAAGTCCGGATCACAACATTGCGACTAGTGGTCTAATGTTTATGGTCCAGATCCAGGGTGATCTGCAAAGATGTCGACTGCTACGATGGTGAGGAACAGGAAAGGACAAGAACCAGGATAGCGTAATCAGTCGATGTGTCGTTAAGGATAGGATGGGATAGGTCTTACCATTAAATCAGAACCGAATTTGCATCGTACGACACAAGTGCTTCGCTACGCGCCTGGAAACGGGAACTACATTGGCCCTACGGTATTAATAACGATTTAGGTGTATAGATCTAGGGTGGTTAATAATATCTAGATAATATATTGGCTAGATCCAACCTCCTAGTATCTTACCCTAAGTGCAGATCCAAGATCCCGGTATTAATTGCTTAGCCGGTAGATCTTCGGTTTCTCAATGATCAAGATCGCGCTATAGGAAGCGACAAGCAATCAAAGGACCCCGCGTAAAGGGAAATCAACACTAAAGGAATTACTACAAGGCCAGATCCAGATCTAGGCCGCCGGATCCAAGCTTGATCTAATCGCTTGGACTCCGGATCTACTACTGGCGAGTGGTGTGAAGACTTCAACGCTACTCTACGACCCCAACGTCACGCCAAGACGTTCAACTAACACCGATCGAGCAACTTAGCAGTCACCAAGAGAGGAAGATCCAGCCCAACCGACGGGTACACAAGGTGAGCAAGTTCAGCAGATCACGGATCATCGGAGGCCCCCCTTCGTTAGTCGGTGTCCGGGCATTGGTGGGAAGTTGGATCTAGCGATCTCGCAGATTTTGCTGATCCCGCTACACCACACTCTTGTCCTCGGTTAATACTTGGGCGATATTTGCGTGACGATGGGTTTCAAAAACACTTGTTACCGACATGGTTGTTCCCCCGCTTTTTGCAGTAAATGCCCCCCTACACTGGCCTCAAGTGGTCTTTTCATGGCCTCCTTCACCTTCTTCCTTTCCCCTTGATGTTTCTTGTGACGCCTTTTTCTTCAGGGTTTTGTTTAGATTTCTTCTCCTCGTGTCGTCCGGAGGACTGACCTTCTGCGCGTTCGCGCTGCTGGTATCGAGGATTCAGTTTCCTAATCCTCCCAGCATGGCCGCTGCGGAACTACCTGCAGTTCCATGCTTGTGGCATTCCAGCACTGTAGTGTCGGCATTGGTCAGTGTTTGACATGGCAATCCCGTTGTCTGGTAGTACCCAGTAGTCGAGCTGCACTAATCGTTGGAATGCTACATCATAGTCTTCCACTGACATGTTGCGAGTCTTGCGATTTCCCCGGATGTAGCGAAGTGTCTCGCGAGTCCCTAGTGGGTAGCATCGTCTTCCGAGGCTGTCCATGTCTTTCGTTTAGGGTTATGGTCTGCATCGTCGGTCTAACCCCACGTAGTGCCGTCATATCGGCTCTGAAGTGGCCGAGGTCTCGTACAGTAAGAAGTTGAGCAATGATTTCCCGAAGGTCGCGGCTTCCTTGTGGCGGTTTGTCTAAGCAGGAAATCGTACAAGCGACGTATTTCTACCTGGAACTGTTGCCACGTCTTCCATCCGTCTCCCCGGAAGGGTCTCACCCCCATGGTGCCCTGGAACCGGCCTTTGAGAATTAAACTTCGCCTTCGGTTGGGAATCGTCTTGTTCGTCCATACCTGGACTGCCTTAACACAATTGCAATTACAATTTGTCGTGTCACAGGTAAATTCAGAAGTGATCATGTTTAATGCTTACTTTCTCCCGTGACGTAACGTTCCTTTCACATTGACCTCAAAAAGAAAAGTCTATAACTATCCATTCAATCATCCACCTTCGTCTGTACCTAGCCATCACGGGCTTGGCACAACATGGCAATTGGTACTGCGATACTATTATAAAGAACTATAAAGAACATAAAGGCGTAATGTTACGATTGTTCTGGCCACGTCTACATGATTTGAGTCCTCAGGCTCGCCGTCCAAATGCACTTGAAACTTTGTGATGATATATGGCAGGTGTGGATACATTTGCATCTCGGGCTATGTTCGGGAAAGTCCAACCGACAGTCTGTTAGACGCCTACGATGCTCCTCAAGCTTCCTAATCACCACTTGAGCAGTATAACATCAAAAAGGAAGGGATATTGAACAACACAAAATTCACACTCACCACATACACACAACTCATACTCGCACACGCACTCCTTCACCCACTTCCACACCGCCTTGCGCTGCTTCACACACTCCTATTCATCTCACAACATACTTCCCACCCGGTCGATACTTATCGTCTCTCCAATGCCTCGCCTTCTATCGGGGTTTCACACGTCTATCCGACCCTTTCCACGAATGCACACGCATCGACACACCACCACCTGTTCCTAGACATATCAACCGTTGTCCGAGCACGTACCAACAACATTGTCGTACGCGAGCAAGCCGAGCCGTCGACACATCGACCCGCGTTAGGCCCGCCGCTTCGGGAAACTTGGTACGCCGCAGACCGCCGTCCGTGGGCCACAGCGAACTGACCAGCAGCCACGAGGCTTCCAAGGCGCAACCGAAGCGTGGCAGCTGCGAAACGGATGCACGAGAAGGCAGCAAAATGGTCATACAGGGGCTCGAACCCTGGACCGCAGCGTTATTAGCACTGTGCTCTACCGACTGAGCTATACGACCGCCAATATCAACAACCACCCGCACAACACAAAATTCACACTCACCACATACACACAACTCATACTCGCACACGCACTCCTTCACCCACTTCCACACCGCCTTGCGCTGCTTCACACACTCCTATTCATCTCACAACATACTTCCCACCCGGTCGACACTTATCGTCTCTCCAATGCCTCGCCTTCTATCGGGGTTTCACACGTCTATCTGACCCTTTCCACGAATGCACACGCATCGACACACCACCACCTGTTCCTAGACATATCAACCGTTGTCCGAGCACGTACCAACAACATTGTCGTACGCGAGCAAGCCGAGCCGTCGACACATCGACCCGCGTTAGGCCCGCCGCTTCGGGAAACTTGGTACGCCGCAGACCGCCGTCCGTGGGCCACAACGAACTGACCAGCAGCCACGAGGCTTCCAAAGGCGCAACCGAAGCGTGGCAGCTGCGAAACGGATGCACGAGAAGGCAGCAAAATGGTCATACAGGGGCTCGAACCCTGGACCGCAGCGTTATTAGCACTGTGCTCTACCGACTGAGCTATACGACCGCCAATATCAACAACCACCCGCACAACACAAAATTCACACTCACCACATACACACAACTCATACTCGCACACGCACTCCTTCACCCACTTCCACACCGCCTTGCGCTGCTTCACACACTCCTATTCATCTCACAACATACTTCCCACCCGGTCGATACTTATCGTCTCTCCAATGCCTCGCCTTCTATCGGGGTTTCACACGTCTATCTGACCCTTTCCACGAATGCACACGCATCGACACACCACCACCTGTTCCTAGACATATCAACCGTTGTCCGAGCACGTACCAACAACATTGTCGTACGCGAGCAAGCCGAGCCGTCGACACATCGACCCGCGTTAGGCCCGCCGCTTCGGGAAACTTGGTACGCCGCAGACCGCCGTCCGTGGGCCACAACGAACTGACCAGCAGCCACGAGGCTTCCAAAGGCGCAACCGAAGCGTGGCAGCTGCGAAACGGATGCACGAGAAGGCAGCAAAATGGTCATACAGGGGCTCGAACCCTGGACCGCAGCGTTATTAGCACTGTGCTCTACCGACTGAGCTATACGACCGCCAATATCAACAACCACCCGCACAACACAAAATTCACACTCACCACATACACACAACTCATACTCGCACACGCACTCCTTCACCCACTTCCACACCGCCTTGCGCTGCTTCACACACTCCTATTCATCTCACAACATACTTCCCACCCGGTCGACACTTATCGTCTCTCCAATGCCTCGCCTTCTATCGGGTTTCACACGTCTATCTGACCCTTTCCACGAATGCACACGCATCGACACACCACCACCTGTTCCTAGACATATCAACCGTTGTCCGAGCACGTACCAACAACATTGTCGTACGCGAGCAAGCCGAGCCGTCGACACATCGACCCGCGTTAGGCCCGCCGCTTCGGGAAACTTGGTACGCCGCAGACCGCCGTCCGTGGGCCACAACGAACTGACCAGCAGCCACGAGGCTTCCAAAGGCGCAACCGAAGCGTGGCAGCTGCGAAACGGATGCACGAGAAGGCAGCAAAATGGTCATACAGGGGCTCGAACCCTGGACCGCAGCGTTATTAGCACTGTGCTCTACCGACTGAGCTATACGACCGCCAATCAACAACCACCCGCACAACACAAAATTCACACTCACCACATACACACAACTCATACTCGCACACGCACTCCTTCACCCACTTCCACACGCCTTGCGCTGCTTCACACACTCCTATTCATCTCACAACATACTTCCCACCCGGTCGACACTTATCGTCTCTCCAATGCCTCGCCTTCTATCGGGGTTTCACACGTCTATCTGACCCTTTCCACGAATGCACACGCATCGACACACCACCACCTGTTCCTAGACATATCAACCGTTGTCCGAGCACGTACCAACAACATTGTCGTACGCGAGCAAGCCGAGCCGTCGACACATCGACCCGCGTTAGGCCCGCCGCTTCGGGAAACTTGGTACGCCGCAGACCGCCGTCCGTGGGCCACAACGAACTGACCAGCAGCCACGAGGCTTCCAAAGGCGCAACCGAAGCGTGGCAGCTGCGAAACGGATGCACGAGAAGGCAGCAAAATGGTCATACAGGGGCTCGAACCCTGGACCGCAGCGTTATTAGCACTGTGCTCTACCGACTGAGCTATACGACCGCCAATATCAACAACCACCCGCACAACACAAATTCACACTCACCACATACACACAACTCATACTCGCACACGCACTCCTTCACCCACTTCCACACCGCCTTGCGCTGCTTCACACACTCCTATTCATCTCACAACATACTTCCCACCCGGTCGACACTTATCGTCTCTCCAATGCCTCGCCTTCTATCGGGGTTTCACACGTCTATCTGACCCTTTCCACGAATGCACACGCATCGACACACCACCACCTGTTCCTAGACATATCAACCGTTGTCCGAGCACGTACCAACAACATTGTCGTACGCGAGCAAGCCGAGCCGTCGACACATCGACCCGCGTTAGGCCCGCCGCTTCGGGAAACTTGGTACGCCGCAGACCGCCGTCCGTGGGCCACAACGAACTGACCAGCAGCCACGAGGCTTCCAAGGCGCAACCGAAGCGTGGCAGCTGCGAAACGGATGCACGAGAAGGCAGCAAAATGGTCATACAGGGGCTCGAACCCTGGACCGCAGCGTTATTAGCACTGTGCTCTACCGACTGAGCTATACGACCGCCAATATCAACAACCACCCGCACAACACAAAATTCACACTCACCACATACACACAACTCATACTCGCACACGCACTCCTTCACCCACTTCCACACCGCCTTGCGCTGCTTCACACACTCCTATTCATCTCACAACATACTTCCCACCGGTCGACACTTATCGTCTCTCCAATGCCTCGCCTTCTATCGGGGTTTCACACGTCTATCTGACCCTTTCCACGAATGCACACGCATCGACACACCACCACCTGTTCCTAGACATATCAACCGTTGTCCGAGCACGTACCAACAACATTGTCGTACGCGAGCAAGCCGAGCCGTCGACACATCGACCCGCGTTAGGCCCGCCGCTTCGGGAAACTTGGTACGCCGCAGACCGCCGTCCGTGGCCACAACGAACTGACCAGCAGCCACGAGGCTTCCAAAGGCGCAACCGAAGCGTGGCAGCTGCGAAACGGATGCACGAGAAGGCAGCAAAATGGTCATACAGGGGCTCGAACCCTGGACCGCAGCGTTATTAGCACTGTGCTCTACCGACTGAGCTATACGACCGCCAATATCAACAACCACCCGCACAACACAAAATTCACACTCACCACATACACACAACTCATACTCGCACACGCACTCCTTCACCCACTTCCACACCGCCTTGCGCTGCTTCACACACTCCTATTCATCTCACACAACATACTTCCCACCCGGTCGTACTTATCGTCTCTCCAATGCCTCGCCTTCTATCGGGGTTTCACACGTCTATCTGACCCTTTCCACGAATGCACACGCATCGACACACCACCACCTGTTCCTAGACATATCAACCGTTGTCCGAGCACGTACCAACAACATTGTCGTACGCGAGCAAGCCGAGCCGTCGACACATCGACCCGCGTTAGGCCCGCCGCTTCGGGAAACTTGGTACGCCGCAGACCGCCGTCCGTGGGCCACAACGAACTGACCAGCAGCCACGAGGCTTCCAAAGGCGCAACCGAAGCGTGGCAGCTGCGAAACGGATGCACGAGAAGGCAGCAAAATGGTCATACAGGGGCTCGAACCCTGGACCGCAGCGTTATTAGCACTGTGCTCTACCGACTGAGCTATACGACCGCCATATCAACAACCACCACCCGCACAACACAAAATTCACACTCACCACATACACAAACTCATACTCGCACACGCACTCCTTCACCCACTTCCACACCGCCTTGCGCTGCTTCACACACTCCTATTCATCTCACAACATACTTCCCACCCGGTCGACACTTATCGTCTCTCCAATGCCTCGCCTTCTATCGGGGTTTCACACGTCTATCGACCCTTTCCACGAATGCACACGCATCGACACACCCACCACCTGTTTCCTAGACATATCAACCGTTGTCCGAGCACGTACCAACAACATTGTCGTACGCGAGCAAGCCGAGCCGTCGACACACATCGACCCGCGTTAGGCCCGCCGCTTCGGGAAACTTGGTACGCCCGCAGACCGCCGTCCGTGGGCCACAACGAACTGACCAGCAGCCACGAGGCTTCCAAAGGCGCAACCGAAGCGTGGCGCTGCGAAACGGATGCACGAGAAGGCAGCAAAATGGTCATACAGGGCTCGAACCCTGGACCGCAGCGTTATTAGCACTGTGCTCTACCGACTGAGCTATACGACCGCCA
>VOQZ01001859.1:0-18842 GCA_008079305.1 Phytophthora palmivora
TGGCCACAACGAACTGACCAGCAGCCACGAGGCTTCCAAAGGCGCAACCGAAGCGTGGCAGCTGCGAAACGGATGCACGAGAAGGCAGCAAAATGGTCATACAGGGGCTCGAACCCTGGACCGCAGCGTTATTAGCACTGTGCTCTACCGACTGAGCTATACGACCGCCATATCAACAACCACCCGCACAACACAAAATTCACACTCACCACATACACCCACTCATACTCGCACACGCACTCCTTCACCCACTTCCACACCGCCTTGCGCTGCTTCACACACTCCTATTCATCTCACAACCTACTTCCCATCCGGTCGACACTTATCGTCACTCCAATGCCTCGCCTTCTATCGGGGTTTCACTCGTCTATCTGACCCTTTCCACGAATGCACACGCATCGACAACACCGCCTGTTCCTAGACATATCAACCGTTGTCCGAGCACGTACCAACAACATTGTCGTACGCGAGCAAGCCGAGCCGTCGACACATCGACCCGCGTCAGGCCCGCCGCTTCGGGAAACTTGGTACGCCGCGGACCGCCGTCCGTGGGCCACAACGAACTGACCAGCAGCCACGAGGCTTCCAAAGGCGCAACCGAAGCGTGGCAGCTGCGAAACGGATGCACGAGAAGGCAGCAAAATGGTCATACAGGGGCTCGAACCCTGGACCGCAGCGTTATTAGCACTGTGCTCTACCGACTGAGCTATACGACCGCCAATATCAACAACCACCCGCACAACACAAATTCACACTCACCACATACACACAACTCATACTCGCACACGCACTCCTTCACCCACTTCCACACCGCCTTGCGCTGCTTCACACACTCCTATTCATCTCACAACCTACTTCCCTCCGGTCGGCACTTATCGTCACTCCAATGCCTCGCCTTCTATCGGGGTTTCACTCGTCTATCTGACCCTTTCCACGAATGCACACGCATCGACACACCACCGCCTGTTCCTAGACATATCAACCGTTGTCCGAGCACGTACCAACAACATTGTCGTACGCGAGCAAGCCGAGCCGTCGACACATCGACCCGCGTCAGGCCCGCCGCTTCGGGAAACTTGGTACGCCGCGGACCGCCGTCCGTGGGCCACAACGAACTGACCAGCAGCCACGAGGCTTCCAAAGGCGCAACCGAAGCGTGGCAGCTGCGAAACGGATGCACGAGAAGGCATGCTCGAACCCTGGACCGCAGCGTTATTAGCACTGTGCTCTACCGACTGAGCTATACGACCGCCAATATCAACAACCACCCGCACAACACAAAATTCACACTCACCACATACACACAACTCATACTCGCACACGCACTCCTTCACCCACTTCCACACCGCCTTGCGCTGCTTCACACACTCCTATTCATCTCACAACCTACTTCCCATCCGGTCGGCACTTATCGTCACTCCAATGCCTCGCCTTCTATCGGGGTTCACTCGTCTATCTGACCCTTTCCACGAATGCACACGCATCGACAACAACCGCCTGTCCCTAGACATATCAACCGTTGTCCGAGCACGTACCAACAACATTGTCGTACGCGAGCAAGCCGAGCCGTCGACACATCGACCCGCGTCAGGCCCGCCGCTTCGGGAAACTTGGTACGCCGCGGACCGCCGTCCGTGGGCCACAACGAACTGACCAGCAGCCACGAGGCTTCCAAAGGCGCAACCGAAGCGTGGCAGCTGCGAAACGGATGCACGAGAAGGCAGCAAATGGTCATACAGGGGCTCGAACCCTGGACCGCAGCGTTATTAGCACTGTGCTCTACCGACTGAGCTATACGACCGCAATATCAACAACCACCCGCACAACACAAATTCACACTCACCATATACACAACACATACTCGCACTCGCACACGCACTCCTTCACCCACTTCCACACACCGCCTTGCGCTGCTTCACACACTCCTATTCATCTCACAACCTACTTCCCATCCGGTCGGCACTTATCGTCACTCCAATGCCTCGCCTTCTATCGGGGTTTCACACGTCTATCTGACCCTTTCCACGAATGCACACGCATCGACACACCACCGCCTGTTCCTAGACATATCAACCGTTGTCCGAGCACGTACCAACAACATTGTCGTACGCGAGCAAGCCGAGCCGTCGACACATCGACCCGCGTCAGGCCCGCCGCTTCGGGAAACTTGGTACGCCGCGGACCGCCGTCCGTGGGCCACAACGAACTGACCAGCAGCCACGAGGCTTCCAAAGGCGCAACCGAAGCGTGGCAGCTGCGAAACGGATGCACGAGAAGGCAGCTGGAAACCCTGGACCGCAGCGTTATTAGCACTGTGCTCTACCGACTGAGCTATACGACCGCCAATATCAACAACCACCCGCACAACACAAAATTCACACTCACCACTACACACAACTCATACTCGCACACCCACTCCTTCACCCACTTCCACACCGCCTTGCGCTGCTTCACACACTCCTATTCATCTCACAACCTACTTCCCATCCGGTCGGCACTTATCGTCACTCCAATGCCTCGCCTTCTATCGGGGTTTCACACGTCTATCTGACCCTTTCCACGAATGCACACGCATCGACACACCACCGCCTGTTCCTAGACATATCAACCGTTGTCCGAGCACGTACCAACAACATTGTCGTACGCGAGCAAGCCGAGCCGTCGACACATCGACCCGCGTCAGGCCCGCCGCTTCGGGAAACTTGGTACGCCGCGGACCGCCGTCCGTGGGCCACAACGAACTGACCAGCAGCCACGAGGCTTCCAAAGGCGCAACCGAAGCGTGGCAGCTGCGAAACGGATGCACGAGAAGGCAGCAAAATGGTCATACAGGGGCTCGAACCCTGGACCGCAGCGTTATTAGCACTGTGCTCTACCGACTGAGCTATACGACCGCCAATATCAACAACCACCCGCACAACACAAAATTCACACTCACCACATACACACAACTCATACTCGCACACGCACTCCTTCACCCACTTCCACACCGCCTTGCGCTGCTTCACACACTCCTATTCATCTCACAACCTACTTCCCATCCGGTCGGCACTTATCGTCACTCCAATGCCTCGCCTTCTATCGGGGTTTCACACGTCTATCTGACCCTTTCCACGAATGCACACGCATCGACACACCACCGCCTGTTCCTAGACATATCAACCGTTGTCCGAGCACGTACCAACAACATTGTCGTACGCGAGCAAGCCGAGCCGTCGACACATCGACCCGCGTCAGGCCCGCCGCTTCGGGAAACTTGGTACGCCGCGGACCGCCGTCCGTGGGCCACAACGAACTGACCAGCAGCCACGAGGCTTCCAAAGGCGCAACCGAAGCGTGGCAGCTGCGAAACGGATGCACGAGAAGGCGGCTCGAACCCTGGACCGCAGCGTTATTAGCACTGTGCTCTACCGACTGAGCTATACGACCGCCAATATCAACAACCACCCGCACAACACAAAATTCACACTCACCACATACACACAACTCATACTCGCACACGCACTCCTTCACCCACTTCCACACCGCCTTGCGCTGCTTCACACACTCCTATTCATCTCACAACCTACTTCCCATCCGGTCGGCACTTATCGTCACTCCAATGCCTCGCCTTCTATCGGGGTTTCACACGTCTATCTGACCCTTTCCACGAATGCACACGCATCGACACACCACCGCCTGTTCCTAGACATATCAACCGTTGTCCGAGCACGTACCAACAACATTGTCGTACGCGAGCAAGCCGAGCCGTCGACACATCGACCCGCGTCAGGCCCGCCGCTTCGGGAAACTTGGTACGCCGCGGACCGCCGTCCGTGGGCCACAACGAACTGACCAGCAGCCACGAGGCTTCCAAAGGCGCAACCGAAGCGTGGCAGCTGCGAAACGGATGCACGAGAAGGCGGCTCGAACCCTGGACCGCAGCGTTATTAGCACTGTGCTCTACCGACTGAGCTATACGACCGCCAATATCAACAACCACCCGCACAACACAAAATTCACACTCACCACATACACACAACTCATACTCGCACACCCACTCCTTCACCCACTTCCACACCGCCTTGCGCTGCTTCACACACTCCTATTCATCTCACAACCTACTTCCCATCCGGTCGGCACTTATCGTCACTCCAATGCCTCGCCTTCTATCGGGGTTTCACACGTCTATCTGACCCTTTCCACGAATGCACACGCATCGACACACCACCGCCTGTTCCTAGACATATCAACCGTTGTCCGAGCACGTACCAACAACATTGTCGTACGCGAGCAAGCCGAGCCGTCGACACATCGACCCGCGTCAGGCCCGCCGCTTCGGGAAACTTGGTACGCCGCGGACCGCCGTCCGTGGGCCACAACGAACTGACCAGCAGCCACGAGGCTTCCAAAGGCGCAACCGAAGCGTGGCAGCTGCGAAACGGATGCACGAGAAGGCAGCAAAATGGTCATACAGGGGCTCGAACCCTGGACCGCAGCGTTATTAGCACTGTGCTCTACCGACTGAGCTATACGACCGCCAATATCAACAACCACCCGCACAACACAAAATTCACACTCACCACATACACACAACTCATACTCGCACACGCACTCCTTCACCCACTTCCACACCGCCTTGCGCTGCTTCACACACTCCTATTCATCTCACAACCTACTTCCCATCCGGTCGGCACTTATCGTCACTCCAATGCCTCGCCTTCTATCGGGGTTTCACACGTCTATCTGACCCTTTCCACGAATGCACACGCATCGACACACCACCGCCTGTTCCTAGACATATCAACCGTTGTCCGAGCACGTACCAACAACATTGTCGTACGCGAGCAAGCCGAGCCGTCGACACATCGACCCGCGTCAGGCCCGCCGCTTCGGGAAACTTGGTACGCCGCGGACCGCCGTCCGTGGGCCACAACGAACTGACCAGCAGCCACGAGGCTTCCAAAGGCGCAACCGAAGCGTGGCAGCTGCGAAACGGATGCACGAGAAGGCAGCAAAATGGTCATACAGGGGCTCGAACCCTGGACCGCAGCGTTATTAGCACTGTGCTCTACCGACTGAGCTATACGACCGCCAATATCAACAACCACCCGCACAACACAAAATTCACACTCACCACATACACACAACTCATACTCGCACACGCACTCCTTCACCCACTTCCACACCGCCTTGCGCTGCTTCACACACTCCTATTCATCTCACAACCTACTTCCCATCCGGTCGGCACTTATCGTCACTCCAATGCCTCGCCTTCTATCGGGGTTTCACACGTCTATCTGACCCTTTCCACGAATGCACACGCATCGACACACCACCGCCTGTTCCTAGACATATCAACCGTTGTCCGAGCACGTACCAACAACATTGTCGTACGCGAGCAAGCCGAGCCGTCGACACATCGACCCGCGTCAGGCCCGCCGCTTCGGGAAACTTGGTACGCCGCGGACCGCCGTCCGTGGGCCACAACGAACTGACCAGCAGCCACGAGGCTTCCAAAGGCGCAACCGAAGCGTGGCAGCTGCGAAACGGATGCACGAGAAGGCAGCAAAATGGTCATACAGGGGCTCGAACCCTGGACCGCAGCGTTATTAGCACTGTGCTCTACCGACTGAGCTATACGACCGCCAATATCAACAACCACCCGCACAACACAAAATTCACACTCACCACATACACACAACTCATACTCGCACACGCACTCCTTCACCCACTTCCACACCGCCTTGCGCTGCTTCACACACTCCTATTCATCTCACAACCTACTTCCCATCCGGTCGGCACTTATCGTCACTCCAATGCCTCGCCTTCTATCGGGGTTTCACACGTCTATCTGACCCTTTCCACGAATGCACACGCATCGACACACAACCGCCTGTCCCTAGACATATCAACCGTTGTCCGAGCACGTACCAACAACATTGTCGTACGCGAGCAAGCCGAGCCGTCGACACATCGACCCGCGTCAGGCCCGCCGCTTCGGGAAACTTGGTACGCCGCGGACCGCCGTCCGTGGGCCACAACGAACTGACCAGCAGCCACGAGGCTTCCAAAGGCGCAACCGAAGCGTGGCAGCTGCGAAACGGATGCACGAGAAGGCAGCAAAATGGTCATACAGGGGCTCGAACCCTGGACCGCAGCGTTATTAGCACTGTGCTCTACCGACTGAGCTATACGACCGCCAATATCAACAACCACCCGCACAACACAAAATTCACACTCACCACATACACACAACTCATACTCGCACACGCACTCCTTCACCCACTTCCACACCGCCTTGCGCTGCTTCACACACTCCTATTCATCTCACAACCTACTTCCCATCCGGTCGGCACTTATCGTCACTCCAATGCCTCGCCTTCTATCGGGGTTTCACACGTCTATCTGACCCTTTCCACGAATGCACACGCATCGACACACCACCGCCTGTTCCTAGACATATCAACCGTTGTCCGAGCACGTACCAACAACATTGTCGTACGCGAGCAAGCCGAGCCGTCGACACATCGACCCGCGTCAGGCCCGCCGCTTCGGGAAACTTGGTACGCCGCGGACCGCCGTCCGTGGGCCACAACGAACTGACCAGCAGCCACGAGGCTTCCAAAGGCGCAACCGAAGCGTGGCAGCTGCGAAACGGATGCACGAGAAGGCAGCTCGAACCCTGGACCGCAGCGTTATTAGCACTGTGCTCTACCGACTGAGCTATACGACCGCCAATATCAACAACCACCCGCACAACACAAAATTCACACTCACCACATACACACAACTCATACTCGCACACGCACTCCTTCACCCACTTCCACACCGCCTTGCGCTGCTTCACACACTCCTATTCATCTCACAACCTACTTCCCATCCGGTCGGCACTTATCGTCACTCCAATGCCTCGCCTTCTATCGGGGTTTCACACGTCTATCTGACCCTTTCCACGAATGCACACGCATCGACACACCACCGCCTGTTCCTAGACATATCAACCGTTGTCCGAGCACGTACCAACAACATTGTCGTACGCGAGCAAGCCGAGCCGTCGACACATCGACCCGCGTCAGGCCCGCCGCTTCGGGAAACTTGGTACGCCGCGGACCGCCGTCCGTGGGCCACAACGAACTGACCAGCAGCCACGAGGCTTCCAAAGGCGCAACCGAAGCGTGGCAGCTGCGAAACGGATGCACGAGAAGGCAGCAAAATGGTCATACAGGGGCTCGAACCCTGGACCGCAGCGTTATTAGCACTGTGCTCTACCGACTGAGCTATACGACCGCCAATATCAACAACCACCCGCACAACACAAAATTCACACTCACCACATACACACAACACATACTCGCACACGCACTCCTTCACCCACTTCCACACCGCCTTGCGCTGCTTCACACACTCCTATTCATCTCACAACCTACTTCCCATCCGGTCGGCACTTATCGTCACTCCAATGCCTCGCCTTCTATCGGGGTTTCACACGTCTATCTGACCCTTTCCACGAATGCACACGCATCGACACACCACCGCCTGTTCCTAGACATATCAACCGTTGTCCGAGCACGTACCAACAACATTGTCGTACGCGAGCAAGCCGAGCCGTCGACACATCGACCCGCGTCAGGCCCGCCGCTTCGGGAAACTTGGTACGCCGCGGACCGCCGTCCGTGGGCCACAACGAACTGACCAGCAGCCACGAGGCTTCCAAAGGCGCAACCGAAGCGTGGCAGCTGCGAAACGGATGCACGAGAAGGCAGCAAAATGGTCATACAGGGGCTCGAACCCTGGACCGCAGCGTTATTAGCACTGTGCTCTACCGACTGAGCTATACGACCGCCAATATCAACAACCACCCGCACAACACAAAATTCACACTCACCACATACACACAACTCATACTCGCACACCACTCCTTCACCCACTTCCACACCGCCTTGCGCTGCTTCACACACTCCTATTCATCTCACAACCTACTTCCCATCCGGTCGGCACTTATCGTCACTCCAATGCTCTCGCCTTCTATCGGGGTTTCACACGTCTATCTGACCCTTTCCACGAATGCACACGCATCGACACACCACCGCCTGTTCCTAGACATATCAACCGTTGTCCGAGCACGTACCAACAACATTGTCGTACGCGAGCAAGCCGAGCCGTCGACACATCGACCCGCGTCAGGCCCGCCGCTTCGGGAAACTTGGTACGCCGCGGACCGCCGTCCGTGGGCCACAACGAACTGACCAGCAGCCACGAGGCTTCCAAAGGCGCAACCGAAGCGTGGCAGCTGCGAAACGGATGCACGAGAAGGCAGCAAAATGGTCATACAGGGGCTCGAACCCTGGACCGCAGCGTTATTAGCACTGTGCTCTACCGACTGAGCTATACGACCGCCAATATCAACAACCACCCGCACAACACAAAATTCACACTCACCACATACACACAACACATACTCGCACACCCACTCCTTCACCCACTTCCACACCGCCTTGCGCTGCTTCACACACTCCTATTCATCTCACAACCTACTTCCCATCCGGTCGGCACTTATCGTCACTCCAATGCCTCGCCTTCTATCGGGGTTTCACACGTCTATCTGACCCTTTCCACGAATGCACACGCATCGACACACCACCGCCTGTTCCTAGACATATCAACCGTTGTCCGAGCACGTACCAACAACATTGTCGTACGCGAGCAAGCCGAGCCGTCGACACATCGACCCGCGTCAGGCCCGCCGCTTCGGGAAACTTGGTACGCCGCGGACCGCCGTCCGTGGGCCACAACGAACTGACCAGCAGCCACGAGGCTTCCAAAGGCGCAACCGAAGCGTGGCAGCTGCGAAACGGATGCACGAGAAGGCAGCAAAATGGTCATACAGGGGCTCGAACCCTGGACCGCAGCGTTATTAGCACTGTGCTCTACCGACTGAGCTATACGACCGCCAATATCAACAACCACCCGCACAACACAAAATTCACACTCACCACATACACACAACATACTCGCACACCCACTCCTTCACCCACTTCCACACCGCCTTGCGCTGCTTCACACACTCCTATTCATCTCACAACCTACTTCCCATCCGGTCGGCACTTATCGTCACTCCAATGCCTCGCCTTCTATCGGGGTTTCACACGTCTATCTGACCCTTTCCACGAATGCACACGCATCGACACACCACCGCCTGTTCCTAGACATATCAACCGTTGTCCGAGCACGTACCAACAACATTGTCGTACGCGAGCAAGCCGAGCCGTCGACACATCGACCCGCGTCAGGCCCGCCGCTTCGGGAAACTTGGTACGCCGCGGACCGCCGTCCGTGGGCCACAACGAACTGACCAGCAGCCACGAGGCTTCCAAAGGCGCAACCGAAGCGTGGCAGCTGCGAAACGGATGCACGAGAAGGCAGCAAAATGGTCATACAGGGGCTCGAACCCTGGACCGCAGCGTTATTAGCACTGTGCTCTACCGACTGAGCTATACGACCGCCAATATCAACAACCACCCGCACAACACAAAATTCACACTCACCACATACACACAACACATACTCGCACACCCACTCCTTCACCCACTTCCACACCGCCTTGCGCTGCTTCACACACTCCTATTCATCTCACAACCTACTTCCCATCCGGTCGGCACTTATCGTCACTCCAATGTCTCGCCTTCTATCGGGGTTTCACACGTCTATCTGACCCTTTCCACGAATGCACACGCATCGACACACCACCGCCTGTTCCTAGACATATCAACCGTTGTCCGAGCACGTACCAACAACATTGTCGTACGCGAGCAAGCCGAGCCGTCGACACATCGACCCGCGTCAGGCCCGCCGCTTCGGGAAACTTGGTACGCCGCGGACCGCCGTCCGTGGGCCACAACGAACTGACCAGCAGCCACGAGGCTTCCAAAGGCGCAACCGAAGCGTGGCAGCTGCGAAACGGATGCACGAGAAGGCAGCAAAATGGTCATACAGGGGCTCGAACCCTGGACCGCAGCGTTATTAGCACTGTGCTCTACCGACTGAGCTATACGACCGCCAATATCAACAACCACCCGCACAACACAAAATTCACACTCACCACATACACACAACACATACTCGCACACCCACTCCTTCACCCACTTCCACACCGCCTTGCGCTGCTTCACACACTCCTATTCATCTCACAACCTACTTCCCATCCGGTCGGCACTTATCGTCACTCCAATGTCTCGCCTTCTATCGGGGTTTCACACGTCTATCTGACCCTTTCCACGAATGCACACGCATCGACACACCACCGCCTGTTCCTAGACATATCAACCGTTGTCCGAGCACGTACCAACAACATTGTCGTACGCGAGCAAGCCGAGCCGTCGACACATCGACCCGCGTCAGGCCCGCCGCTTCGGGAAACTTGGTACGCCGCGGACCGCCGTCCGTGGGCCACAACGAACTGACCAGCAGCCACGAGGCTTCCAAAGGCGCAACCGAAGCGTGGCAGCTGCGAAACGGATGCACGAGAAGGCAGCAAAATGGTCATACAGGGGCTCGAACCCTGGACCGCAGCGTTATTAGCACTGTGCTCTACCGACTGAGCTATACGACCGCCAATATCAACAACCACCCGCACAACACAAAATTCACACTCACCACATACACACAACACATACTCGCACACCACTCCTTCACCCACTTCCACACCGCCTTGCGCTGCTTCACACACTCCTATTCATCTCACAACCTACTTCCCATCCGGTCGGCACTTATCGTCACTCCAATGCCTCGCCTTCTATCGGGGTTTCACACGTCTATCTGACCCTTTCCACGAATGCACACGCATCGACACACCACCGCCTGTTCCTAGACATATCAACCGTTGTCCGAGCACGTACCAACAACATTGTCGTACGCGAGCAAGCCGAGCCGTCGACACATCGACCCGCGTCAGGCCCGCCGCTTCGGGAAACTTGGTACGCCGCGGACCGCCGTCCGTGGGCCACAACGAACTGACCAGCAGCCACGAGGCTTCCAAAGGCGCAACCGAAGCGTGGCAGCTGCGAAACGGATGCACGAGAAGGCAGCAAAATGGTCATACAGGGGCTCGAACCCTGGACCGCAGCGTTATTAGCACTGTGCTCTACCGACTGAGCTATACGACCGCCAATATCAACAACCACCCGCACAACACAAAATTCACACTCACCACATACACACAACACATACTCGCACACGCACTCCTTCACCCACTTCCACACCGCCTTGCGCTGCTTCACACACTCCTATTCATCTCACAACCTACTTCCCATCCGGTCGGCACTTATCGTCACTCCAATGCCTCGCCTTCTATCGGGGTTTCACACGTCTATCTGACCCTTTCCACGAATGCACACGCATCGACACACCACCGCCTGTTCCTAGACATATCAACCGTTGTCCGAGCACGTACCAACAACATTGTCGTACGCGAGCAAGCCGAGCCGTCGACACATCGACCCGCGTCAGGCCCGCCGCTTCGGGAAACTTGGTACGCCGCGGACCGCCGTCCGTGGGCCACAACGAACTGACCAGCAGCCACGAGGCTTCCAAAGGCGCAACCGAAGCGTGGCAGCTGCGAAACGGATGCACGAGAAGGCAGCAAAATGGTCATACAGGGGCTCGAACCCTGGACCGCAGCGTTATTAGCACTGTGCTCTACCGACTGAGCTATACGACCGCCAATATCAACAACCACCCGCACAACACAAAATTCACACTCACCATATACACACAACACATACTCGCACACCCACTCCTTCACCCACTTCCACACCGCCTTGCGCTGCTTCACACACTCCTATTCATCTCACAACCTACTTCCCATCCGGTCGGCACTTATCGTCACTCCAATGTCTCGCCTTCTATCGGGGTTTCACACGTCTATCTGACCCTTTCCACGAATGCACACGCATCGACACACCACCGCCTGTTCCTAGACATATCAACCGTTGTCCGAGCACGTACCAACAACATTGTCGTACGCGAGCAAGCCGAGCCGTCGACACATCGACCCGCGTCAGGCCCGCCGCTTCGGGAAACTTGGTACGCCGCGGACCGCCGTCCGTGGGCCACAACGAACTGACCAGCAGCCACGAGGCTTCCAAAGGCGCAACCGAAGCGTGGCAGCTGCGAAACGGATGCACGAGAAGGCAGCAAAATGGTCATACAGGGGCTCGAACCCTGGACCGCAGCGTTATTAGCACTGTGCTCTACCGACTGAGCTATACGACCGCCAATATCAACAACCACCCGCACAACACAAAATTCACACTCACCATATACACACAACACATACTCGCACACCACTCCTTCACCCACTTCCACACCGCCTTGCGCTGCTTCACACACTCCTATTCATCTCACAACCTACTTCCCATCCGGTCGGCACTTATCGTCACTCCAATGCCTCGCCTTCTATCGGGGTTTCACACGTCTATCTGACCCTTTCCACGAATGCACACGCATCGACACACCACCGCCTGTTCCTAGACATATCAACCGTTGTCCGAGCACGTACCAACAACATTGTCGTACGCGAGCAAGCCGAGCCGTCGACACATCGACCCGCGTCAGGCCCGCCGCTTCGGGAAACTTGGTACGCCGCGGACCGCCGTCCGTGGGCCACAACGAACTGACCAGCAGCCACGAGGCTTCCAAAGGCGCAACCGAAGCGTGGCAGCTGCGAAACGGATGCACGAGAAGGCAGCAAAATGGTCATACAGGGGCTCGAACCCTGGACCGCAGCGTTATTAGCACTGTGCTCTACCGACTGAGCTATACGACCGCCAATATCAACAACCACCCGCACAACACAAAATTCACACTCACCATATACACACAACACATACTCGCACACGCACTCCTTCACCCACTTCCACACCGCCTTGCGCTGCTTCACACACTCCTATTCATCTCACAACCTACTTCCCATCCGGTCGGCACTTATCGTCACTCCAATGCCTCGCCTTCTATCGGGGTTTCACACGTCTATCTGACCCTTTCCACGAATGCACACGCATCGACACACCACCGCCTGTTCCTAGACATATCAACCGTTGTCCGAGCACGTACCAACAACATTGTCGTACGCGAGCAAGCCGAGCCGTCGACACATCGACCCGCGTCAGGCCCGCCGCTTCGGGAAACTTGGTACGCCGCGGACCGCCGTCCGTGGGCCACAACGAACTGACCAGCAGCCACGAGGCTTCCAAAGGCGCAACCGAAGCGTGGCAGCTGCGAAACGGATGCACGAGAAGGCAGCAAAATGGTCATACAGGGGCTCGAACCCTGGACCGCAGCGTTATTAGCACTGTGCTCTACCGACTGAGCTATACGACCGCCAATATCAACAACCACCCGCACAACACAAAATTCACACTCACCACATACACACAACACATACTCGCACACCCACTCCTTCACCCACTTCCACACCGCCTTGCGCTGCTTCACACACTCCTATTCATCTCACAACCTACTTCCCATCCGGTCGGCACTTATCGTCACTCCAATGCCTCGCCTTCTATCGGGGTTTCACACGTCTATCTGACCCTTTCCACGAATGCACACGCATCGACACACCACCGCCTGTTCCTAGACATATCAACCGTTGTCCGAGCACGTACCAACAACATTGTCGTACGCGAGCAAGCCGAGCCGTCGACACATCGACCCGCGTCAGGCCCGCCGCTTCGGGAAACTTGGTACGCCGCGGACCGCCGTCCGTGGGCCACAACGAACTGACCAGCAGCCACGAGGCTTCCAAAGGCGCAACCGAAGCGTGGCAGCTGCGAAACGGATGCACGAGAAGGCAGCAAAATGGTCATACAGGGGCTCGAACCCTGGACCGCAGCGTTATTAGCACTGTGCTCTACCGACTGAGCTATACGACCGCCAATATCAACAACCACCCGCACAACACAAAATTCACACTCACCACATACACACAACACATACTCGCACACCCACTCCTTCACCCACTTCCACACCGCCTTGCGCTGCTTCACACACTCCTATTCATCTCACAACCTACTTCCCATCCGGTCGGCACTTATCGTCACTCCAATGTCTCGCCTTCTATCGGGGTTTCACACGTCTATCTGACCCTTTCCACGAATGCACACGCATCGACACACCACCGCCTGTTCCTAGACATATCAACCGTTGTCCGAGCACGTACCAACAACATTGTCGTACGCGAGCAAGCCGAGCCGTCGACACATCGACCCGCGTCAGGCCCGCCGCTTCGGGAAACTTGGTACGCCGCGGACCGCCGTCCGTGGGCCACAACGAACTGACCAGCAGCCACGAGGCTTCCAAAGGCGCAACCGAAGCGTGGCAGCTGCGAAACGGATGCACGAGAAGGCAGCAAAATGGTCATACAGGGGCTCGAACCCTGGACCGCAGCGTTATTAGCACTGTGCTCTACCGACTGAGCTATACGACCGCCAATATCAACAACCACCCGCACAACACAAAATTCACACTCACCACATACACACAACACATACTCGCACACCCACTCCTTCACCCACTTCCACACCGCCTTGCGCTGCTTCACACACTCCTATTCATCTCACAACCTACTTCCCATCCGGTCGGCACTTATCGTCACTCCAATGTCTCGCCTTCTATCGGGGTTTCACACGTCTATCTGACCCTTTCCACGAATGCACACGCATCGACACACCACCGCCTGTTCCTAGACATATCAACCGTTGTCCGAGCACGTACCAACAACATTGTCGTACGCGAGCAAGCCGAGCCGTCGACACATCGACCCGCGTCAGGCCCGCCGCTTCGGGAAACTTGGTACGCCGCGGACCGCCGTCCGTGGGCCACAACGAACTGACCAGCAGCCACGAGGCTTCCAAAGGCGCAACCGAAGCGTGGCAGCTGCGAAACGGATGCACGAGAAGGCAGCAAAATGGTCATACAGGGGCTCGAACCCTGGACCGCAGCGTTATTAGCACTGTGCTCTACCGACTGAGCTATACGACCGCCAATATCAACAACCACCCGCACAACACAAAATTCACACTCACCACATACACACAACACATACTCGCACACGCACTCCTTCACCCACTTCCACACCGCCTTGCGCTGCTTCACACACTCCTATTCATCTCACAACCTACTTCCCATCCGGTCGGCACTTATCGTCACTCCAATGCCTCGCCTTCTATCGGGGTTTCACACGTCTATCTGACCCTTTCCACGAATGCACACGCATCGACACACCACCGCCTGTTCCTAGACATATCAACCGTTGTCCGAGCACGTACCAACAACATTGTCGTACGCGAGCAAGCCGAGCCGTCGACACATCGACCCGCGTCAGGCCCGCCGCTTCGGGAAACTTGGTACGCCGCGGACCGCCGTCCGTGGGCCACAACGAACTGACCAGCAGCCACGAGGCTTCCAAAGGCGCAACCGAAGCGTGGCAGCTGCGAAACGGATGCACGAGAAGGCAGCAAAATGGTCATACAGGGGCTCGAACCCTGGACCGCAGCGTTATTAGCACTGTGCTCTACCGACTGAGCTATACGACCGCCAATATCAACAACCACCCGCACAACACAAAATTCACACTCACCATATACACACAACACATACTCGCACACCCACTCCTTCACCCACTTCCACACCGCCTTGCGCTGCTTCACACACTCCTATTCATCTCACAACCTACTTCCCATCCGGTCGGCACTTATCGTCACTCCAATGTCTCGCCTTCTATCGGGGTTTCACACGTCTATCTGACCCTTTCCACGAATGCACACGCATCGACACACCACCGCCTGTTCCTAGACATATCAACCGTTGTCCGAGCACGTACCAACAACATTGTCGTACGCGAGCAAGCCGAGCCGTCGACACATCGACCCGCGTCAGGCCCGCCGCTTCGGGAAACTTGGTACGCCGCGGACCGCCGTCCGTGGGCCACAACGAACTGACCAGCAGCCACGAGGCTTCCAAAGGCGCAACCGAAGCGTGGCAGCTGCGAAACGGATGCACGAGAAGGCAGCAAAATGGTCATACAGGGGCTCGAACCCTGGACCGCAGCGTTATTAGCACTGTGCTCTACCGACTGAGCTATACGACCGCCAATATCAACAACCACCCGCACAACACAAAATTCACACTCACCATATACACACAACACATACTCGCACACCCACTCCTTCACCCACTTCCACACCGCCTTGCGCTGCTTCACACACTCCTATTCATCTCACAACCTACTTCCCATCCGGTCGGCACTTATCGTCACTCCAATGTCTCGCCTTCTATCGGGGTTTCACACGTCTATCTGACCCTTTCCACGAATGCACACGCATCGACACACCACCGCCTGTTCCTAGACATATCAACCGTTGTCCGAGCACGTACCAACAACATTGTCGTACGCGAGCAAGCCGAGCCGTCGACACATCGACCCGCGTCAGGCCCGCCGCTTCGGGAAACTTGGTACGCCGCGGACCGCCGTCCGTGGGCCACAACGAACTGACCAGCAGCCACGAGGCTTCCAAAGGCGCAACCGAAGCGTGGCAGCTGCGAAACGGATGCACGAGAAGGCAGCAAAATGGTCATACAGGGGCTCGAACCCTGGACCGCAGCGTTATTAGCACTGTGCTCTACCGACTGAGCTATACGACCGCCAATATCAACAACCACCCGCACAACACAAAATTCACACTCACCATATACACACAACACATACTCGCACACCCACTCCTTCACCCACTTCCACACCGCCTTGCGCTGCTTCACACACTCCTATTCATCTCACAACCTACTTCCCATCCGGTCGGCACTTATCGTCACTCCAATGTCTCGCCTTCTCGGGGTTTCACACGTCTATCTGACCCTTTCCACGAATGCACACGCATCGACACACCCCCGCTGTTCCTAGACATATCAACCGTTGTCCGAGCACGTACCAACAACATTGTCGTACGCGAGCAAGCCGAGCCGTCGACACATCGACCCGCGTCAGGCCCGCCGCTTCGGGAAAACTGGTACGCCGCGGACCGCCGTCCGTGGGCCACAACGAACTGACCAGCAGCCACGAGGCTTCCAACGGCGCAACCGAAGCGTGGCAGCTGCGAAACGGATGCACGAGAAGGCAGCAAAATGGTCAACAGGGGCTCGAACCCTGGACCGCAGCGTTATTAGCACTTGCTCTACCGACTGAGCTATACGACCGCCAATATCAACAACAACCCGCACAACACAAAATTCACACTCACCATATACACACAACACATACTCGCACACCCACTCTTCACCCACTTCCACACCGCCTTGCGCTGCTTCACACACTCCTATTCATCTCACAACCTACTTCCCATCCGGTCGGCACTTATCGTCACTCCAATGTCTCGCCTTCTATCGGGGTTTCACACGTCTATTGACCCTTTCCACGAATGCACACGCATCGACACACACCGCCTGTTCCTAGACATATCAACCGTTGTCCGAGCACGTACCAACAACATTGTCGTACGCGAGCAAGCCGAGCCGTCGACACATCGACCCGCGTCAGGCCCGCCGCTTCGGGAAACTTGGTACGCCGCGGACCGCCGTCCGTGGGCCACAACGAACTGACCAGCAGCCACGAGGCTTCCAAAGGCGCAACCGAAGCGTGGCAGCTGCGAAACGGAGCACGAGAAGGCAGCAAAATGGTCATACAGGGGCTCGAACCTGGACCGCAGCGTTATTAGCACTGTGCTCTACCGACTGAGCTATACGACCGCCAATATCAACAACCACCCGCACAACACAAATTCACACTCACCATATACACACAACACATACTCGCACACCCACTCCTTCACCCACTTCCACACCGCCTTGCGCTGCTTCACACACTCCTATTCATCTCACAACCTACTCCCATCCGGTCGGCACTTATCGTCACTCCAATGTCTCGCCTTCTATCGGGGTTTCACACGTCTATCTGACCCTTTCCACGAATGCACACGCATCGACACACCACGCCTGTTCCTAGACATATCAAACGTTGTCCGAGCACGTACCAACAACATTGTCGTACGCGAGCAAGCCGAGCCGTCGACACATCGACCGCGTCAGGCCCGCCGCTTCGGGAAACTTGGTACGCCGCGGACCGCCGTCCGTGGGCCACAACGAACTGACCAGCAGCCACGAGGCTTCCAAAGGCGCAACCGAAGCGTGGCAGCTGCGAAACGGATGCACGAGAAGGCAGCAAAATGGTCATACAGGGGCTCGAACCCTGGACCGCAGCGGTTATTAGCACTGTGCTCTACCGACTGAGCTATACGACCGCCAATATCAACAACCACCCGCACAACACAAAAATCACACTCACCACTACACACACACATATACGCGCACACCACTCCTTCACCCACTTCCACACCGCCTTGCGCTGCTTCACACACTCCTATTCATCTCACAACCTACTTCCCATCCGGTCGGCATTATCGTCACTCCAATGTCTCGCCTTCTATCGGGGTTTCACACGTCTATCTGACCCTTTCCACGAATGCCACGCATCGACACACCACCGCCTGTTCCTAGACATATCAACCGTTGTCCGAGCACGTACCAACAACATTGTCGTACGCGAGCAAGCCGAGCCGTCGACACATCGACCCGCGTCAGGCCCGCCGCTTCGGGAAAATTGGTACGCCGCGGACCGCCGTCCGTGGGCCACAACGAACTGACCAGCAGCCACGAGGCTTCCAAAGGCGCAACCGAAGCGTGGCAGCTGCGAAACGGATGCACGAGAAGGCAGCAAAATGGTCATACAGGGGCTCGAACCTGGACCGCAG